>CANYBF012286621.1:0-11081 GCA_948192965.1 Dalechampia spathulata
ACCACTGAGTTTATCTCAGCGTTTGTCATTTGATGAATGTAGGTTCAGAGCCCACGGGTGAGCATACAGAGAAGGATTAGAGGTCGTCAGCTGAGACAGACGGATCTTGACTTGGTATGGGACTTCTGAGGCATACTCCGGCTCCTTTTTGACTGTGTAGCTAGTGTGGCAGTAGCTATGTTTATATTGTATAGCTTTGGTGGTATTATGTACGCACTCACGTATTGTATAACAGGTCTTATATACATGAAATACGGAATTGCCTATTATTGTATGTTGCTTGAGTGTATGCCAAGTTATCCAGGGTTATTTGCATATCACGATGTTTTATTGCACTACCACCATTAAGCTTAGAGTGTATCCCCATACGACGTATTCATGATGCACCCCTTGTGGTATAGGCATTGGTCTTCCTCTGGGGGCCACTGTCTGTGCTACGGGAGCATGTCCTCCTGGGTATGGGCTGAGTGTGACACATCCAATTAAAGCTAATAGTGTCAACTTCAAGTAAAATACAATAAAAATGGCATTTAATTGAGAAAAACATGCAAATTAATTAATTTCATAGCAAAATCAATAAAATTAATCATGAAGAGTGAAATTGGAAGACTCTAACGTCATTAAACATCAATTAGAGCATGAATCATCATTCAATTTAATCTCAATCATATTAATGTGAATATAAACTAAATCAAAAATAGGATTTAATTTGATTAATCAATTTTGAAGCCAAAACCAATGAAATTGAAATGATTTATGATAAATCTGGATCATTTAATGGTATTGAAAACTTCAAAAAAATTCAAAAATTGAAGCAAAAATGATTGAAATTTTGAGTTTTAGCAAATATAGAACACTTTATGCATCATATATAGATGTTCATACAACACACATAGTATTAAAATGAACTATATGTAACATATAAAGCATTACATGCATCACATGAATTGCACATCAGAAGAAGAAATCATATTTTTCAATAAAAATTATGAATGTAAGCTAATTTTTTAACTATCATGAATCATTTAGACTATTAGAAAGTTTCAAATGCGACTATGGCATTCAAAAATTAGCAAAACCCATCAAAATCAATGAAAATCAAAAGAAAAAGAGGAATATAGAAGGAAATACAAACTCACCAATGCTTAGTGAAGCTTAATCCTTGATTTCTAAATATGATTAGGGTTTAAGAGTAATTAATTATTCTCTAATTACCTAATTAAGATCTTAATCAAGTGAGATTAATTTTGGATTAATTTTGGCAGAATTTTACCTTAAAAATTGGTTTAAAACCCTTAAACACTAATATCCAAAGGATATATATAAGATCCCTAAGATAAAAGTCTGTCACATGTTAGCAATATGGGAAAAAGCATATTTTTGAACTTTATGCATAGCATAAAGTGCTATATGTGATGCATGAAATGGAAAAATCAACTTCATATGACATAGGAAGTAATACATGCTATGCATAAAGTTGAAAAATCACTTCATGTATTAGTTTACACAAGCTATAAACTAGATGTGCTATATGTCTGACTGATTCAAAAGGTTATGAAACATATATGTGCAACTTGATTTCAATAACGGGAACCCATGTTAAGCCGTATTGAGAAAAGTGTAAGTTCATAGCATACGAGCATAAAAAAGGCCAACTTCATGTGTTGACTTGTATGAGCCAAAAGCTAGATGTGCTATATGACCAAATGGTTTATAGCATTACAAATAACATGTATGCAACTCAAATTCAAAAATGTAGATCTATACTAAGCTGTATCAAAGAAAATCCAAAAATGCAATCATTTGGGTGAAAATTCAAGGTCAACAGGCACAAAGACCAGTTAGAGATTACTATGTCTTAATTATTCATAGTATTCAATACAATATCTCATGACCTCTAATCACTACCAATAATTTTAAACTAAATTTGGTGATATAAATTAGCTCATTTGAAGATCCCAATGAATACATTACAAGCTCCTTGGAGATATATGATACTATAAAAATCAATGGTGCGTTTAAGGATACTATCTGGTTAAGATTATTCCCATTTAATGGTTTTCTAGGAATATTAGCAATGAAAGAAATTTAAATTTTTTTAATTTTAACAGAAAACCAATCATAGATCTAACATTAAGACTTATGGAAACATACATTCACAAAGAAGGCAATGGCATAAGGATTATGTAACACTTACATGTTCCTTGTATATCTCCTTTCTATAACCTTTCACTAAAGGTTGTACCAAACTAATAGTCATCAGAATAGATGATCCTCCAAAATTAATCTATACCAAATAGAATCCAAACGTACAAACTCCTTATTTCAATCTTCTATAATGTACTAGTATCAAATGGAGGAAAAGGTTATTGTGTTTTTTATTATTCTTTTATGTTTTCCGTTAAATGTCAAATTATTTTCTCTTTGCAAGAGAAGTGTTGTACAACTAAAATAGATTGAAGGAGGAAAATAAGATATGTTTCCCTAATAATACTATAATTAATAATTAGGATTACTCTACCTAATTGTTGACTTTTTGATTTTGATGAATGTCAAAATTGATTATTTTCTAAATGTGTTTGATTATTCCAATTGAATTTTATTAAATTCAGTTTTAATATTTTTATTTGATTAAATAATTCCAACTTTTGATATACACTTATTTTTAACTTCACATAATTTTATAGATAATTGATTTTCCTAAATCAGTTTTTGATTTCATGTGATTATTTATTCTTTAATGGATAATTTATTTGGTAAATATTTTGTGGATATTAAGTGGATCATTTGACTTATTATTTTCAAAAATTATCTAAGTGATTTATTATGATCATTTTAAATTTTGAAAAGATATTGATCTTATCTTTAAAGGATATTTTCTAACTTTATTTGTTTCCAAAATGATTTTATGACACATTTAATTATCTACATGAAAGGAAGTAATCAGTTTGTCAAAAGGAAATATAAATCATTGGCTATAATTTTAGAAGCCATTCATGTGATTCAAGGAAGATTTATAAGAAGAATTTTGGGAGATCATTTAATAAGGAAATTTTAATAGGTTTTTGTTAAGAAATCATTCAGAAATATATTCCTTATGAAGCTCAAATCTAACATCTTTTAAAATATAATATTTTCCTCTTTTGATAAAATAATTTTTGAATATTCTAAAAATGGTAAGTTTTCAAAAATCAAATTTGGTAATAAATTTATCTATTATAGAAATTAGTTATATTTCATGTATTTGGAATATAACAGTCATATTTTTCAGTATATATACATGAGCTTTTGAAGTTAGAAAACATAAAAAAAATAAATTAAAAGAATTAAAAGGTTTTAATTCATATACATCTTTAAAAAGCTTTTTCAAAAGAGCTTCATCTTGAATATTCATTCTTAATCTTTTTAAATAAGATTTTGTAAAGAGTGTGAGGATTTTATTCTTAAATCATTTGATTTTTTGTAAAAGGTTGTCAAGTTGGCCTTTATGAGAAAACTTGAAGAGGTTACAAATGAGTCTATTGAAAACTTGAGATTATAAGTTTAGCCTACTAAAAACTCATCAAACTTTGTTAAGTTTGCTTGCTAAAAACTAGAAGAGGTTACTATTGAGTCTTAAAAACTATTGTTATAAAATTTTCAAGATAGCCTTTTAAAACTTGCTTATTATAGTTAATGAAACCTCAAGGCTTAGGTATTGAAAGATTGGATATAAGTATTAAGGTTAAACCACTATGCTTCATTTGTTCACTGTTTCTTTCTCTTCTTATTCTATATTTAGCATGTTATTTCTATTTGATTTATTTTTAAATGGCTTTTTCTAAATAGTATTTTATTTAAAATCTTTTTCTAAAGGGAGTATTCAAAATAAATTTATTTCCATAAAATATTTTGAAATTGATTTTTAGTTTGACTAAATAGCTTATTGAACTTTAAATTAGTTTTTTATTTTCAAATATAGTCTACTGATTTTGAAAATAGTTTGCTAAATTCTTATAATTTTTCAATTCACCCCCCCCCCCTCTTGACCATTACTTTAAGACTAACTTTAATCACTCAAGTCATGCATGTGTGTGCACATGCCTTTGGCATATGACTTCTCAAATTAAGTCATATGGACTCTTAAACTTCTTAATTCGGATTCATATAGATTAGGCTTATAAACAAAACACCTTTTGAAACTTATATGTCCAAAAACTTGCCATATTTTGATTATTTCCTTATTTGTAAGTGTGTGACCTTTTGGATTCTTAGTATTTTGGTAACATACCAAATTTACTATTAAATCTCATCTAACTAACGTATTTGTATATAAGTTAAGAGTGATATCTAGTCACACATCATGGCTACCTAAATATTAATAGGTAAATGGTTTGACTTCAACCCTTTCATATTAGATACCACTATAATAAACTCCTTTCATCATCCTTTATCTCATTTAAATTTAAGTATAGATTAATGTCAACTCAATGCATGATCAAGTAATGTTAGATCATGCCTTAAACTTGATAATTCATGCATGATAATCTTTATTTCTAAAATGGTAATGTGAATCTCATTCACTCTTAGGCTTTCTACTCTGGTAAGAGATTCTTGAATTATATATTATTATATAAACAATATCATAATCCCTTACAATTAATATGAGGTAATAAATCCTTTATTGATATACAAATATCTTTAACTACTTCATGCTATATCCAATCTCTAAGCTATGAATATCTCATATGGAGGAATAAGTCATAAAAGTTAAAGCATAGCAATCCATAGTTAAGATAACCTTGATATCTTAAGTCTAAGGATACTTATACTAATGATATGAGTGAGATATGATTTCATAAACATGGATCAATTATCCATATGAAACCTCACTGGCAAGGTCTCTAATGAACTAGTACTATATTATCCATCCCTATGTTTACTTTATATATCTTGTATCATAGTGTTTGAGAAACACTCTTTAAAGGAAATATAATATATGTTAATCTATCTACATTAATAATATCCATTCTTATTAATACCATGATCAAAAATGATTTAGATATTAAACATTTACACATAATAAGAATCTCGTATCATAAAATCTTTATAA
The DNA here is from genome assembly GCA_948192965.1 of Dalechampia spathulata. Taxonomy (NCBI): domain Eukaryota; kingdom Viridiplantae; phylum Streptophyta; class Magnoliopsida; order Malpighiales; family Euphorbiaceae; genus Dalechampia; species Dalechampia spathulata. The sequence goes on from CANYBF012286621.1 coordinate 5,093, forward strand.
TTTTTGTTGTATTGTTCAAATATCATGGAATTTATTAGTTAGTTTGATGCTCTAATCAAAACATGTATAATGAAATACAGTATTAAATAATAAATAATACCTTTTATCAAAAAAATTTAATAAGTATTACAATATATACATGATGCTCTAGAGCATACTACTAACACCATTTTCATTAAAAGAGAAGGCAAAAGCTTGGTTTCAATCTATATTGAATACTTATTTTATTACATGGGATGAATTGTCTCAAGCATTCCTCACTAAGTATTTTCCTCCTAAGAAGACAATAAAACTATGAAATGAGATCATGATTTTTACTCAAAAGGAGGATGAATCACTCAATGAGGCTAATGGGAGATTCAAAGATCTTTAAAGGTAATGTCCTTACCATGGTATTCAAAATGGATGTTAGTGTAAACATTATATAATGGACTTCTTCCAAGTGCTAAAAGTCTTGTAAATACAACAACTAGAGGGTCTTTTCTTGAATCTTAAACCTTGATTGAGGATTTAGTTTCCAATATCTGCTAGCATACTAATATAAGGATCAAGCATCGAAGAAATAAGTTGCAAGAGTACATGAGGTTAATCTAATGTCCATGCTTAATGCTAAGTTTGATGTTCTTGTAACTAAGCTTGATAAGTTATCCATACCTTTTGTGAGCTCCCCTTAATCCTCTATACTAGTCATGGTTTATGAAACATATGGAACCAATCATAATGGAGATTGCTCTTACACTATCCCACCTACCCCTTACCAAGAACCAACACCCAAAATCGTAAATTATCTCAATAATTCCACAAACCAAAGACCTAAACAAAATAACCCCTACTTTAACCCATTCAATCATGGTTAGAGGAATCATCCTAAACCCTAAACCCTAAATCGTAAACATATCATAAGTATGGCATGTGAGATGGCATGGCATAAGTATGACATGTGAAATGATGACATGGCATAAGCATGACATGTGAAAGATGATAGGCATAAGCATGACATGTGAAAGATGATATAGTATAGGCATGACATGTGAAAGATGACATGATATAGGCATGACATGTGAAAGATGACATGGTATAGGCATGATATATGAAAGATGACATGGCATAGGTATGACATGACATGTTAAAGATAACATGGCATAAGCATGACTTATGAAGTGACATGGTATAGGCATGACATGTGAAAGATGATATGGCATAAACATGATATGTGAAAGATGACATGACATAGCATACATTATATAACAATGATAAAATATGCATAGTAGCATAATAAGGCATAGCAATGTGAATGAAAATTTAAAAATGGCCCAAAGAAAGGAATTGAGAGAGATAGGGGGATACACGATGAAATAAAGCTAAATCATACATGTTAAGGAAATAAAATAGAAGCTTATTCTATTATAAAGGATCTTCGATGATATAAAAATCTGAGATATTAAGCAATATCTCCTCCACTTGAGAAAATAACCTTGGGCAGCATGAGCCAAAATGCACAAATGGAAAATGCAAACAAGGAAATAATTCTTAGGCAACAAATGAGATGTGGGACACAAATGACCAATTCAATATCATGTGAAAGCATGAATCAAGGACCAAAGTCTAATTAATGTAATGGTAACACTAATGAAAATACAACAATAAACACGATTTTGGTCGTCAAAATTATAAGAAATAATCACTTGTAAGAAAAATCAACTAAAAATATAATTAGAAGATTCTAAGATCATATATAGCATCACTTAAAAATGAATCTGCATCCAATTAAGCTAAATATGTCCAGTGACAAATAAAACATAATTAAATGGTATTTAATTGAGAAAATAAGTAAATTAATTAATTTAATGGTAAAATCAACATAAATTGATCATGGTAAATGAAATTAGAGGACTCTAATATCATTTAATCATCAATTAAAGATGGTAAACATATCTAATTCAAGTCCAATCATATCAATTACAATAAATATCAAATTAAAGAAGCATTATGAAGCCAAAATTAATTAAATTGCATTAACATATAGTCCAGAAAAAGGCTATATGCGCAACATATAGCAATACATGCCTGACTGTAGCATTTTACACCTATGTGTACCCCTAATAGGAATGTATTAGGATGTGCACCCCATGCCCAATGAGCATCATTTAAGTCATAAATGTATGGTGACATATAGAGCATGTTAGATTTACATGGGAAAAGGTTTTGCATTATATGTATATTTACTGAACATGCACAGTATATAGCATTATGTGCTCCACGTATCAGAAAATAAATATTATGTGTTTTGTCTTCCATAAGCAAAATGTAACATGCTTCGCATATCCAAAGCACTCGTGCGAGGCTAAAAGGCATGTATGCAAATTGGAATCAATATCAAAGACCTATACCAAGTCGAATCGAAGAAAACCTAAAGTTACAATGTGCGGGTGAAAAGTCAAGGTCTGCACCATTATAATATCATCATGCTAAGAATTAGTAGAGACAAGACCAAATAAGGATGAAGAAGTATATGGTTGAAAAGAATATTAGTTATGAAAATTAATGAGGAAGGTGAATCAAATAGGCTAGTCTCAGTTCCTATTTAATGAAGAAAGCACTTGGCAAATCCTATTGGGCCACTTCATGAAGAACTAACCCCTCTTCTTCCTCCTTTAAACCTAAGGGTTAATGCCCCCATTGCAAAAGAGAAAGTTCTTCCCAAGCTTTATACTCCACTTATATTTCCTCAAAGGCATGTAAATGCTAATCTAGACAAAACATTTTGGAATATGTTTAAAGATGCTTTAAAAGATTAATGTTAATTTACCATTCATAAAAGTGCTCAAGGATACACTCACTTATACAAAATTTATGAGGAATATTCTCAATAATAAAAGGAAGTTAAAAGCTTATGAAATCATAGCTTTTACTGAATAATGTAATGCTATACTCCAAAATAAGCATCTCCTTAAGCTAAAAGATCTTTATAGTTTTTTCATCCATTACACTATAAGGACTATGCATTTTCATATGGCTTTATGTGATTTAGAGGCTAATGTAAGCTTAATGTCATTGTCTGTCACATCTTTTAGCTGCGTAACATACTCCCATAGAATGACTATTAACTTCCTAACCAAAGAAGTCAATAGTTATCCTATAAAGAATTCCACACATTCTGTAACATTTTTTTTTATACATATTATTAGCATGCAAACTCATATTAATCCAAACCATATAATGTCTCAGTTTAAACATCAACTTTATGTCAATAATACACACATTCAAATTTTACATATCTTTAGTTTTGCCAAATGTACTTTATTTACTGCCAGAGTACTTGCATGATACTTTATTAAGATAGAAGTCTGAATAATACTTAAACCATTTACCAACAAGTTGTTGATATGTCCAGCTGCTGCTACTAACATTCTGATTTAGCAACTTTCCTTGATCCTGCGTTTATCAATTGACAAACGCTGAGTATAAACTCAATGGTGCTAGTTATAACATATAACACTTAAGGCATTTATAATTGATGAAATGTTAATGCCAAGAAATCATTATGACATACATATAAACAACATGCATGTTTCATTTGTAAATCATGTCATATAGATATGGATCATTTTGCATGACATTCTTAAAATATGATGAATTCCAACCATATAAATATTTGAATGCATAAAATTTATTATTTAATCATATCATCAATTTACATCGTATGTCATGAATTATGAATAGTGCATATATGTGAGAATGCATTTATGTTATGCATTCTCCCTCTTATTTCTTGATCCATCATTTCATTTAAATGTGCATTTACTAGTTCTTTCATTTAATATAACCTTGATTCTTTTCATATGAGCTCATTTAACATTTTCCTTTTCAATTCTGTTTCTTTCATATCATGATAACATATAATTGTATTCCCGTAGAAATTTATATCATTTTGCCTAAAATAATCATTTAGCCTTTTTCTCATATCACATCATATTCATTTTCACCTTATGACACCATGTCATGCAATCTCATGGTTAAATGCTTTATGATCATACTATATATATAGAATGCATAAGTAAATTCAATTTGTTGTAATCCTATTACAATACCAAACCTTTGTCTCTTGATCATTTAATGATTGAGGACTTCAAATATTCTAGCACAAACCTGCTATGTCCTCCCCTTTGTTAAAATCCTTGGATGATTCGTGAATATTTCCCACTGATTTACCTATTTTAAATCAATATTAATCTTTTATTAGTAATTAAATTCATCCTTTATCAGTCTTATATGTATACACCACTGAAAATTCAATATCATTTCTAAATTATTTCCTTAAATTTTACTACTTATAATTCACCTTAATAATGACTTATTTATTTAAAGTCATTTAATTTTTGTTGTAATTTATAATAATAAGAACATATCATAACAAACTTTAATCATACCTTAAAGTCCTTTAAATCAACTTTATTCTAATAAGATCATGAATAATTTTATATTAAATAAGAAATGCTTCTTAACTTTTTTTTTCTAGACTTGAACTAAATAAAACAGTTAATAACATCTTTATCGTATATATTTTATTTATTTATTTATCTCCTTTTAGTATCTTCACTACTATTCTATGAACTAATTAATATTAATGACCTTTGATTAAGGAATGTTCCATACTGTTTCAAATAAGGTAGTATCGCCATTAATAGGTGTATGTTTAAAATAAACGACTACTTATTAATTCTGTCATCAATTAACTTAAATTAATATCTGCTGAAAAATAAACTCTGTTTAGTCATAATTTAATATGACAGCCTTAATTATATAATAATATAACTCTGTTGATATCTTAATACAAATAACCTCAAAATATCTTATCTATGTCACTCTAACAGGGTCTTCTTGTTAATCCTATTTCCTTAAGATCAATTTGCAATTTAAATAGTATTCTCTTAATGCATTCAGATAGCGAGTATATCTTAATAATATTCTAAAATTCTATCACAATATACTTAACCTTATATCATATTTCATTATCAAAAACCCAATATCAATTAACTTTAATCCTTAATTAACTTAACTTATACCCAGTGACTATATAATTTATATTCTGACTTCATCTTTCTTCTGTTATTCTTACTTATTCTCACGTTTGATATTAATTACCTACAGTTGCTCAACCTTGACATTATTTAATTTTGTTTATTCTGTATGAAACCTCTACTGTCACCATTCATATTCAATATGTCTCAGTATTCCATACTAATCTCTTTTCAAAACACATTCTTAAATAACATTCTACTCATTTGTTTATGAATTATCTAAGCATTTATGTACTATATATCTCTATATATATATATAATCAACTACGTATGTTTATACTCTAGTTCAAGTATATTTAGTTTCTTAAGTATTTTGATACTTCTGTTTAAGTCCTTAAGTCAAATTCCATCATACCAGTATCAAATCTCTTTTATTATTCACTTAATAGTCTTTTTAAACCATCAGTAATCATATAAATCCATAAAACAGTTATAACATATTTATTTCATTTAAAATCTCTTTCATTTATTTCATACTTAACTAAATCTCCATTTACTAACTTAAATATCCTTTAATAACACTTATTCTATTTAAATATCCTTTTAAATACTCCATTTAAACTTACTCTAAGTTATAAGCATTCATATCAAGGTATACTTCATCCTAAGCTTCACTTAGTTCCACCTTTATTGACTTTAATTAGCTCCACATATCTTATTCATCATAACTTAATTAATCCTTTAAAATACCTTTAATTTATTTAATTTATTACTATTTTTAGTCTTATTTCTTATCTTGGCCGAATACTTCTCAAAAATAACACTAAAGTTTACAAGTCTCCATATGTCCAATTTAACTTATCTTACTTTAAACCAACTTAATTAATCTTAATATTATTTCATTTAAACTTTAATTCTTCTGCCTTACCCATTAATTTACTTAACATATTCCAAAATTTATGATTTTT
>CANYBF012286707.1:0-10251 GCA_948192965.1 Dalechampia spathulata
ATGAAATTATGCTAATGATGGATATTATATGATATGATAAGGGTTTCATGCTTTGTAGATGAAATGAAAAATTTTGACGAAACCCCAAAACGAAACCACTGAACGGTGACTAATTGATGTTTTCTATATTGAAAATACTTAATACGATTAATTAAGTAAGCTTAAGATGATTGTTTTAACTTAAGTTAACTAATATGAAAAGATAGTTAAATAAGATTTGGAATTATTTATGATGTTATAATTGAGCAATGATGATGTAAACATGATGATGTAAGTGTGATGTAAGTAAATGACCCTAATTATGATCTTAATGTATTAGAAAATAAGTAATTATGTATTTGTAATGTATTAATAAAAGTATATTATAATATGAAAATATTAGAAAAGTATAATTAGAATTTTTATTAATGATGTCATGATGATGTCATTAAGTGGTAAGATGATATCATAAATGAATGATAAATAGATTAATGTTATGTAAATAGATAAATAGATGAATATATGATTGAAAATAGAATAAGTTCAAAAATATTTGAATTAGTATATTAAATTAGAAGTGGGATTGGAAATGGTGTTAGTTGGTTTGGAAATTGTGTTAGCGGATGGAGAGAGAAATTAAAATATTGGTATTTTGGAGTTAGTGGAAAAAGATGGAGGGATTTTTAATGTAAAATAAGGTGAATTGGGGTATGTATAGAGTATTAAATACATGAAAATGAATGTTGATTGGTGGATTTAAAATAAATACATGTATTTATACATATGGGTATGTACATAAGGTTATAATTTGGTATTTACGGACATTTTAGTCAAACTAAGGGTGCTCTACAACTTATCACTCCATTATTTCATGTATTTCCTCTCCAAAACACCTTAGACCATTCATGTTTAGCATCTTATCTCCTTTTGGTCAAATGCTTTTCTCTTCCACCACTCCTTTCATCTTATCTTTTTCATTTCTTTCTCATTTTTGCTTAAGTTCTTCAACTTTCTTCACTTAAACACCAAAAGGCCGAACCTTCATCTTCTTATTCTCTTTTCAAACCCTAATTATAATGGAAGATTTATGTGTTTAGATCAAGTTTTGGTGAAGACAACTCCGTTTCCAACTTGTTTGAGAAGAGTGTGCATGTACATCTTCACCTAAGCATCAAAACTGCAAGCCTTCTTCTTCTTCTGGCTTTAGTTTTCAAGTCTCAAGCTAGATCTTGCTATATTATACAAGTTTTTCAAAATATCTTTCTTCTTTTCATCTTTGGAAGAGGTGACTAAAACCTTCTTGTAAGATCTTCAAAGGTAAGTTGAAAAATCATTGAAATCTATGCTTTTTTCTAAAGGAAACCGAAACTTTGTTGATGTCTAATCTTATTCTTGCTTGATCTAACTTCTAAGGTACATTCATGTTGATTTAAGTTGTAATTAAACTTAAAGAAAATCAAAAGAAGAAGGTTCATTCAAATCCGTAGCAAATCAAGGGGAAAATCAAGTTTAAGTTAGGATTTTTTGTTGTTTGGTTAAAGGTGAGCCTTGGTGAGTATGAAGTAACTATAGATCTACTGATTTGAATATTAAATGAGTGTTTGATGGTTTGGGCAGAATGTTTTATGTCAGTTTTAGTTGGTGGTTAGTGATGTAAAAGGGCATAAATAAAGTGATTAGTGGTTGTGTGGGTGTGTGTGTCTTGTGAATTTTCTTTTGGCCAAATCATTCAAGTAACATTTCTAATTTTTGGTAAGTCTAAAACATGATTTTAAAGAGATTTACTAAAAACAGAAGGTTAATAGAAAAGAAGATGATGAAATCTAAGCTTAAGATAAGTTAATGTGATGATTTAACGCTTAATCTTTATTTTTAAGTATATGGAATTTAAAAACTATGGAAAATTGATTTTTTTAAAGTATGATGAATTATTTAACTTAAGAACTAAAGTGAGATAGAAGTCTTATAATGAAAAAGCATTAGCATAAAACATGACTAATGGAAATTTGACTTAAGATATGATTTTAAGATGTTAAATGGACAAAAAGAGAAACATACGGCCATAAAGATTTTAAGGATTTAAATGGGTACTATAATGAGCATATTAAGTATAATTGGAAGGTTTATTGAAGTCATAAATAAATAGTATCAATTAGTTGGTTAAGGTCAAAGTAAGTTGACCAATTTAAAGGATATAATGAAATATGACTTAAGGTGTGCTAAGAAGATTTGTGATGAATTATAAATGAGAACCGGAAAGATTATTAAGTATAATAAGTATTATTAAAGGTTTTATAGAGTTAATAAGTGAATTATAAATTGTGTTTAAGTAATATTATAATATATGTAACATAAGAGTGCATTTCCAAATATTAAAGGAATTCGAATGAAATATATGGCTTTGATACTTATGTAGACTTAAATGATCAATTATTTGAGTATGTTAAGTGATTTTAAGAAGTTTAATAAATTAATAATTACGTGGTATGATATGACTTTAAATAGGATTCTAGTTGAGGACATAATCAGAGATAACTGTGAAGTATGGGTTCATAGACACATGATTTATAAGGCGTTCACATTTGTATGATTATAATGGATATCTTAATTAATAAGTAAAAGGATAGATGATATATAAATTGAAATTGGCTAAGTGAAGTAAATAAGTTAAGTTTATGATTAATGGTTAAACTTAAGTTATGGGTAATGAGTATATTAAGGCATATAGTATATTATATGAAGATATTAAAGGAAGTGATATATGGTCATATTAAATAATATTTAGGTGTGATTAAGTATAAATAACTAAATTATAATTAGGTAATGTTATTGTTTAAATTGTTAACTGGTTATAAGATAGTGTTATGAAAAAGGATTATTGAGAAGTTCAATAAGTTTAGATACTGATTAAATAATTAATGATATTAACGACTTTAATACTCTAACTTTGATAGTAACTATCCCTAGCAGAATATAGGCATGATTAATATTTGGAGTCTGATTAAGATTATATGATCAGTAATAAAATGATTAATAGTAACGTGTTAGCTATTAACTATTGAGATATTAAATGATTAATAAACAGTAGTATAAAAGGGGTGAGATAATCAGACAGTTTATGATGATTAAATATTCCTAATTATGATAACTGTTTAAGTAATAAGTATTATAGTATCACTGTTTAATCAAAATTAGTTATGTAATTAAATCAGAAATAAAATAAGGATGTAATCATATAAGATGTCACTGTTTAGACTAAATAACAGAAATTTTTTATGATGGGGTTTTATTAAGGATTTTAATAAATTTAAATGGTTATAAGATTATGATTCAATAAGTTAATTGATGTTATGAAAAGGTTATATAATATGATAATGATTATTAAATAAGTACAGTTTTCAGTAGTATTATATTATTCTTAAGTAGATATTAAATATGTTAAAATTGAAATTTTATATGATAATTAATTTGGACAAATGAACCAATAGATGCAATTGTAAATATTTATATAATTTCATAAATAATGTTATGATGAGATGAATAATTATCACTAATATGTTATTGGTTAATTTAGTGGTAAATGATTTACAAACATGAAGTAATAAATGATTTATGTGGAATATTAATTATTAATTAAAGACGAACATTGCATTATGATTAGGTAATTCTGTGGATAATCTTCATGTATCAATAAAGGAATTAAATAAAGGGAAGGACATCCTAGGTTTGTGCTAGTTTAATTGGAAGCTCTAAATCATTTAATGGTCAAAGGGGCAATGGTATGGTAATGCAATAGCATTACACAATTAATTATGATATGTTATTAATTATTTATTAATCATGTCATATACATAATGCATTAAACATGAACATGGCACAACATGACATGGAGAAATAAGAAAGGAGGAAAATCAACAAATATAAGAAAAATGTTAAATAAGATATTATGGGAATATGATATATTTCCTACGGGAATTAAATGAAAAGGAAAATGATATGAAAAGCAACAAAATAAAAGAGAGAGATAATGAATGAGAAATGGGTTCTGATTGGTTGAACCATAAGCAAGTTATGATATGAAAGACCCGGTACATGCGTATATAAACAAAATGGCCAAATGTTTAAAAGTACAGATATGAGGGAGAATGCATAACATAAATGTATTCTCATAAAAATACATTGTTCATGAATAAATGTAATAATGGTATTAAGTTATACAACTATGAGTACATCTTGCTAGTGCTTACGGTAAATATACATACCATGACATTCATGTTTACTGTTAAATTAATATGTTAATGATAATATTCAAATTGACAATAATGATATAAACATGATGTTAATATGTTATGTTATAATGATGATGTTGATATTAAATAATGATATGCAATGCTTGGTGATATTGACATTTAAATAAAGATTAAATGATTGATTAAGATAATGATTTTAAAATGTACTAAGGTGAGTTTAATTTAAACATGACTATGATGATATAGTAAATATGCATGAGATATTAAAATAGATGGAATAAAAATCATGAATAGTACTGAAAATGAATATTAATGATAATGACATATAATTAATGACATCATGATATTATGTTTGAAATATTTAATGATGTTTTGGGAATTTATTTTTATGATGATTATTTACCATTATTAAAATTATGGGATTATTTATGAAAGTAAATAGGACATATTGATATATGATTTTTGTGATATTTGACATTTATGCTATACTAGCACCACTGAGTTTTATACTCAGCGTTTATCATTTGATGAACATAGGAACAAGCAAAGCCAAAGAGCAAAATTGTTAACAACATTAGCATCTGGACAAATAATAAAGTTATTGGTAATTGGTGTGGTTTTCATCAGACTTTAATTCTGCAATAATTATGCAACTAATAAATAAATACTCTGGTAGTAATTAAAATATGGTTGACAGTATTTTAAATAATTGAACATATTATAATGTTGGTAATGGCTTGTGATAAACTTTAATTGTATGAAATATTAACGTGTGAATGTTAATATTTAAAATAAGGAGATGATAGTATGTTAAAACCTAGGAATGTTTAAATGATTTAAATTTAGTAATTTGTTTGATTGTTATATATATATATATATATATATATATATATATATATATATATATAAAATTTTCCGCACTTAGATTACGAATGTATGGAAATCCTTTGTAAGATGATTATAGATTTTCTTAGTTGGAAAATTTGTAATCATTCTACGGGAGCATGTTACACAGCCGAAAGACGTGACAGGTTTAGTTTTCATTAAATAATTGATAAGACCAAAGAATTAAAGTGAAGAATTTTTATTTGATAAAAGTAAATTTTCTTACATAACATTATGTTAAATATATTTTAAGTAGAATATTCCAATAAGAAAAATAATTAAGAGTCTTGCGTAAATAATCCATTAAGATATATAGTTATGTGCATTTGAAAAGCATGTAACTTTGGTTCTAGCTACAAATAGGAGTTTTATGTTACATTGTAAATGATGAAAATTCATTGAGTATGCATGGTTGAGGATCAAGTCATGAAAATCCAAGATTGATTTTTCAAATGACTTTTTAAATATATGGAGCTAGGATGGTTAAACGTAATGTATATGATTATTATTGTTGTATGAGTTGACAAATAAATTAATATATTTATTTTAGCAAAATCATAATTGAAAATTATATGATAAGGAGTTGTCAAATGCAAAAATGGAATAAAGAGAATTTAAATGAATTTATTTACATGCATTTTGAAAGTGATATTTTAAGAGACAAGTAATTTTAATGTCTTCCATGATCGATTCTTTAAGATATATTCTTAGGTCTCTCATGAGCTTGTAATTCAAATTTTAACTTGAGATAGGACATAATGTCGCAAATAAAATTAAAATCATAAATTGAATTAAAAAATATATGATTAACAAAACCATATGGTTCAATATACAAATTCTTTTATTTTTATGCACTTATAACTAAAAATATTTGAATATATATACATGAATATGAATGCATATATAATGTATTTATATCTACAATAAAGATACTCTTTAATATAAAATTATAATTGGCACATATTGCAAGCAATTAGCTTGTTAATTCTATGAAAAATAGAACCTGCAAAACATTTGAAATTGTTTGTAAATAAATGAATTTTAGGGTCAAGTTTGTTTAGACTTGATTACTTACATAATATAATAATGATTATATTACACATTTGATTATCTTGTTTGGTTATATAATATTGTAAAAATAATTACCTAGGTAATCATCAATACATTATAGCATAGATTAACATATACATTTAAAACATAATGTAGTTTTTATTATAACTCATTCAAGCCCACATAATATGCATTCAAGTTCATGTACCTCTTCTTTTTCATTGGAATTCACAAATGAAAAGTATTATTATTATAAATATTTTTTAAAAATTATTATTTTTAAAAAATTATTATTTTTATAAATTTTCAAAAAATGTTAACATTTTTCAAAATTTATTTTAATCTTTGGTATTTTTCAAAATTTTAAAAATATTATCCATATTTGTTGACATCACATTATTTACCAAACACAATCTAAAATCTTAAAACTTGCGTTCACTCATCTAGAACAGGCATTCAAATCATTTCCATTTATAGCAATTTTAATGCACAATTTTGTTTGCAGAAAAAGTATTAAATAATTGAAGATTGTTTCAAGATCACATTATTTTTTTCGTCATATTAATTTTATCTTTTATGTTATTATCCAAAATCTTCCACATAAATTATTTCTCAATATAATTATTTATTTCATCATTCATCATAATTTATTTTAATATGAAATAAAAATTATCTTGTATAATTATTTATTTCATCATTCATCATAATTTATTTTAATATAAAATAAAAATTACCTTGTAATATTTATCATATTGTAATAAATTAATATATTAACAATAGTTGATTTTACTTTTCTTATCTCAATAACTTCGTCCTATGGCAAAATAAATATTAACTATTAACTACAAAAAAAGTTATTATAATTTAAGTAAAAATTTATTATAGTTATCATAACCAAAATTTTAATTAACTTCTTTTTAATAATTTTATATATTTTAATATCTTATTTATCATCTCCTAATAATGATAAATACTAATTATAACATACAACCGTTAAAAATTAAACTTTTGACAATAAACTAAACCAAACTAATGAAAATGTTATAGTAACATATTAATTCTATAAAATTCACATATAATTTTAAAATATATAATAAGTATCAGTGTTAAGTCATACTAATCATGATAATATAATTATATTAATACTATAGCCAGGTGTAGTTGTATTGAAATAGCTATATTAATATATTATAATTACATATCATATCAATATTGTAGTCATATTAATATTATTGTTAAATTGATATTATATTAATGTTATGACTTGGTATATAGGTATACTATAGTAATTTAGTTTCAATAAAGAAATTGATATATTTATACAAATAATTAGGATTATATGATTTAAATTGAAATAATCAATCAAATTCAATCAATTGTATGATTTCAGTTTGGTTATATTAAAATCCATTTGATTTCAATTTATATAAGAAAAATTTTCAAATATTTTAGTTTGGTTCTTTTTAAAATAAAAAATATAAAAATAAACCAAACCAATCAAAATATTATATTTTATATATATCCTTTTTAAGAGTGGTTTATTTGGTAAAATAGGAAGGTATAGAATCTTATGAAGGCCATAGGTTAATATACACAGCTTGCAATTTTAGTTAATATTTTTTACAACTAATTCTAATAAATAAAATACAAAAGTGTAATTACATCTAATATCATTTTTTTTCCTTAATACTTTTAAATTCATGTTAATTTAACTTTAAACTTAAATTTTTATTATTTTTAATATGAAATTACAATATTACCTTCTTTAATCTATTTTTATTATATTATTTATCTTTCTTCTATTTTCCAATTTTTTCTATATTTTCTTTCTTACTTTCTTTTTCTTTTTATTCTCTTTTCTTTCATCAAATCATTCTTTCCTCCTCCTCCTTATCATCATTTTTAATTTTTTATTATATGTATTTTTTTGATATTTTTTATGTTTTTCATTCATCATTTATTATTTACCTCTTGATTCTATTTTTCATAATAAATATGTGCCAATAAATATATACAATTTGTACTTATTTCTTATTTTATAAATAAATATATCATATAATATTTCATGAAATGTAAACGTATTTATATATTTATTTATTTATCCATATATACTATGATATACATTGGTAAATATATATATATATTATATTTATTTATTGATATATATCATATATATGATATATGTTGATGTGATATGATTATTTATTTATATATTTACCATAAAATGAAATCAAATAAATAATAACAAATACAATAAAAATAAAAATTCAAACCAAATTATATAATAACTATTAAAAAATTTTAATAATAAATTAATTAGAAAAATAAAAGGAGAAAAGGAACAAAAAAGACATTTGATAAGAAGAAGAAGAGGAGGAGGAGGAGGAAGAAAATGACGACATGGAAAAAGAGGAAGAGGAAGAAGAAAAAGAAGATGAGGAAGAAAAGGAAGAGTAAGAAGAGGAAGAGGAGGAAGAGGAAGAGCAAGAGGAGGAGGAGGAGGAGGAGAAGAAGAAGTATTCTTCATTTATTATTTACCTCTTGATTCTATTTTTCATAATAAATATGTGCCAATAAATATATACAATTTGTACTTATAAATAAATATATCATATAATATTTCATGAAACGTAAACGTATTTATATATTTATTTATTTATCCATATATACTATGATATACATTGGTAAATATATATATTATATATTTATTTATTGATATATATCACATATATTATATATGTTGATGTGATATGATTTTTTTATTTATATATTTACCATAAAATGAAATCAAATAAATAATAACAAATACAATAAAAAAAATAAAAATTCAAACCAAATTATATAATAAATATTAAAAAATTTTAATAATAAATCAATTAGAAAAATAAAAAGAGAAAAGGAAAAAAAAGACATTTGATAAGAAGAAGAAGAGGAGGAGGAGGAGGAAGAAGAAAATGACGACGTGGAAAAAGAGGAAGAGAAATAAGAAAAAGAAGATGAAGAGGAAGAAAAAGAAGAGTAAGAAAAGGAAGAGGAGGAAGAGCAAGAGCAAGAGGAGGAGGAGGAGGAGGAGAAGAAGAAGTATTCTTTTTCTTTGTTCTTTTAGGAGAAGAAGAAGAAGAAGATTTCTTCTTCCTTTATTCTCTTTCTTTGTTCTTTTAAGATTGATATTAATGTTTGATTATGATTTTGTAATGAGGAACTAATTTTATCAACTTAGGATTTGGAGACTGCTTTGGAACACTATTTTGTTAGTAATATTTTGTTAAAATGTTGATGAATCCTTTATTCTACAGGTTTTATAAATGAATGGTCACATTTATAAATAATCTATTATGATTATTTAACATTTCTTATGGGATTAATGCTAGGGATGGATTATCCCTTCAATAAAATTAGATATTACTTGATTACTTGGTTTCTAGAGATAGAGCCATTTTCTAGTATTATTCTTCTACTTAATATTATTAATACTAATAAGATTATTATTTCAAGACTAAATCCAAATCTAAAGTGCCTTTTTCAATGTTTGTTCCTTGATACTGGTTTGTTATCTTCATTCCACATTTGTATTTTTGGTGTTTGTTGATGTGATTTGCTCTTAGTTATTTCAATTTACAAATTGTTTTCAATTACTAGTTATCTATACTATTTAATTTTATTTCTTGTGTTGTTCTTAATTCCCAATTGTATCTATGATCTTGACTGATATTTACTTTACTATCATCTAATATTTTTACTTAGCAACTACTTTTCAATTTTTACACTAACTCTTATTTTTCATCTTAAATTGTTTAGTAATAGTTTGGCTAGTAATTGACTCCCTCGATCCCTAAGGGTGATACTATTTACTACACGTTTGGGATTATCTTATATTCATCATGTCACACCCCAGCCCATACCTGGAGGAACATGCTCCCGTAGCGTATGCCACGACCGTCCCTTGGGAAAGCCACCACATACCCTACCAGGGATACGTCCTATTTTGAACCTTTAGACATACGTATGGGTACAAACCTGTATTAGTGGTGAAACAGTGCGTAGCGTGGCATACATTCAAATACACATGCATCATTCCCTGGATAAT
>CANYBF012286855.1:0-122864 GCA_948192965.1 Dalechampia spathulata
GCAGAAGCAAGCTTGAGACAGCGACCGTAAGTCTCACTCCAAGAATACTTGACATCTCCATAAATAACAGAAGTTCTATCTCTATAAACCTTAGCTGCTCTTTCCAAGAAACTTATAGGAGACAAAGGAACGTAATTCGCAGAGCAACGAACAAGACCATCCATAGATTGCCATGATTCAGGCTCGAAATCTCCACCAAAACGTGAAAATAAACGTGAATTTCGTTTGAATGTTGAATCAAATTTGCTAAAACCGGAACAAGTAAAACGAATCCAAGAATAAAAATGCGAACTTTTCTTCAATAATTGGTTCATTTTGGCGGGTCAGTGATTACAGCTCGATCAAAGTCCAACCCCAGAAAAAAGAAGCTTCAATTTCCAATGGACGAAGTTGTGGGATGTCAAAAAGCAAACAAGAAACGGATATGTTGGAGATGAAGAACAAATAATTTGATATAATCCATTGCTGAAAACAAAATCTAGATCAGATCAAAGAAGCAGAAACCACACAGATACATAAACAAGAAGCTCTGAATCTTATCTCTGACATCGACGGGTATGGATTAATTCCGTAAAACTTGGGTCAGAAACGTTTACTTATGAATTTAATATTTATTATTTTTAATAAAATAGATAAAACAGATTAATACAGTTCTCTTCTCCCTATCGTGAAATCCTCTTGAAGTAATCCTGTGTGTAGTTTTCTGATTCTGTCAACTGTTCTGCCCGGGGGCCCACCTTTGAGATTCAATATAACACTTTATTATTTAACTTGGTACATAATTTAAACATTTAGAATTAGATAATGTGGAATCTTAATATTTTATTAATAAATTATTATTATTATTATTATTTTAACTTTAGATTGGTATATAATTTCCAATTTGATTTATTATTATTATTATTACTAATTAATTTTATTTAAAGAAAAATTTTAACTGGTTTTTACGTGAGAAATATTTAAAAAATAAGATAATTTTAGTTGATAATGAAATAATTATTATTGAATGTGAAAATATATAATTATAAGGAACCAATTCTCATACATCATTTCTTAGTTTATCTTAGTTTTTTCCTTAATTTATTTTTATTATATTTCTTAAATTTTTAATTATACTTTTTTTAATAAATTGTAAATCATCAATTGTATTCAATTTTCATAAAATCAGAATAAAAGATAAATAAAAATATAAAATTTTCATTATTTTTTTAAAACATATAATATAAAAATCATGAAATTATCAAATAATGTGATAATATAAATTAATTTTTATTATATATTAATTAATTAATATAATATAATATATAATAAAAATAATAAATATGGATTAATTTATGAGTTTATGGATAAATAATAACAGGTTGGATTGAATCCGGGTAGCGGCATTTTCTAGCCGCCTATGGCTACCATTGACTTCGTCTGACGTGTCATTAATGTCCTCTTTCTTCGTTAAAAACCCACACAATAAACTTTTATTATTATTATTATATATTTTAAAATAAGCAATATTTTGAGAAAATAAAATCAGAATGTTCCTAGCTGTATAATTGGCCATGTACAAAACCAACAAACGTTGTCGCTTTATAAGTTGGTACTAATAATAAAAAAATATTCTATATTTCTTTTATTAAAGTTTTAAATTTATTTTAAAAATAAAATAATAGTAATAATTTATTATTTTTAAGAGCATTAAATTAATATATATATATATATATATATAATATATTAGTAGTATTTATATTTATAAAACTCAATTGAAATAAACACCACTAATGATATTATTACAAATATATTATAATTAATTAATTAATTAATTAAAATATAATATATTATACATACATAATAATTACAAATTAAAAAAAATTACTTCATATAATAATATTAATCTTCAGCCTGGCTGCCGTCTCTCCTCCTCGTCCTCGTCCTCCTCCTTCCTCTCTATTATCATTCGAGGCTCAGTAACTCCCTCTATCCCTTCCTTTGTCAGTTTAATCTTCTTCCTTTTTAATTATTTCAATCAATTCCTTGCTCTCTTTTGTCTTTTCTGCTTCTCTCATGGCTTGTTTAAGCGATGAGAGTTGGGTTTCTTCTTCTTTACCTGAAATTTTCTCTGGAAAATTATCTTTGAACAATGATGATCAAGAAAATGGTCAACCTAAAAACAATTCCGTACATTCTTTCCCTTTTGAGAAAGTGTTTCCTGTTTATGCTATGGGATTTTCTAAGCCTCAGCCTGACACTGTTGTATTTTCTGATGCCGATATTAGTGACCCAATTTGGGATGAGGTCAGAGAAGAAGCTAAGTTAGAGGTACTTGCTTCTTTTTTTTTCCTAGAAAATATTGGATTTTTTAGGGTTAGTGATGTTTTGTTCGTGGAATGATTTGTGTGATGTGAACGGAAGATTTTGAGGTTTTTGTTTCTGTGAAATTGTTGCATTGCATGGTTGTGTACAAGGTGTTTGTTATGAGTTTTGTTCTTGTTTTCGTTAACTGCCGAAAAACGATTCAGTATCAATTCCGAGAACCAACCAAGGAGGATTCATCAGGCCTTTTTCCTCATATTTCCAGTTTTTTTATACATGAGTTATAGTTATAGTTGTTAACTATATAAAGATCGAATTCTTGTTGGAAACTTGATAGTTCAGAATATACTGGAAAGGTTCATGGCTAACAATCTATATTTCAGAAACCAACTATAGAAAGTCTTTATAACTGATGGTGCAGAAGGTTGGTTTATGTCGAGGAAAGCAAAGTGAGAGCATATCAACTGTTGCATGCAAGATTTTGAGAAATACAGCCATTCTTTAATGTATTATGGTTTAATGAATAGATGACTTAAAGAAGAACGATTAAAGATGACTTGTAGATTATTCTGGATGGAAGTTTTTAAACATATGCATTTTTTTTCATATAATTATAGTATCAATCATATACTTTGCAGGCAGAAAAAGAACCAATTCTCAGTAGCTTCTTGTATGCCAGTATATTATCCCACGATTGCTTAGAGCAAGCATTGGCATTTGTTCTTGCGAATAGGCTTCAGAATCCAACTCTCTTGGCAACTCAGTTGTTTGACACGATTTCTTATGTAGTAATGCACGACAGAGGTATTCAGCGCTCGATTCGCCTGGATGTGCAGGTAACGCTTTGGCTAATTTGCGTAGCATCTTGATGCTACCTGTTGCTTTTTGGGTTGGTTCAAACAGTGGTGAACTTGATCTTACTTGTTTCATCTTTCTGTATTTCCTAGGCATTCAAAGATCGAGATCCTGCTTGTTTATCTTATTGTTCAGCAGTATTATATCTCAAGGTATTTTGTGTTTTACATCACTGCACTTCTTGTGGCTCGGAGATACTTGTGGATAAAATTTTAATAGGGAAGAATTTTTGGTTTAGCTCAACTAAGCCGTAATTCTAGATCAATCTGGGTCAGCTATATTGGTTCTCCTTTTCTACTTGATACAGTTAAGTCACGTCTTCAAAAAGATTTAGGGTTATTAAATCATTTTCGACTATCCTTTTCCATTCTATCAATAGAATCCATGTCATGACCTGACAAATACAGTGGCTATCATCTGTGGACACCTCTTTTTTATCCAGACTTGGGACCGACTGTGCATGGAAGCAGGCTGATAGGCAGAGTTGTTTTATTTAATGCTATGAAAGTTGTAGCCCATGTACTTGTATGTAGGGATGTTTGGAACTAAAATAGATAAAGTGAGCATCATGTGAGAAATTACTTCGCTTCCACAGGGTTACCATTCTCTGCAATCCTATCGAGTGGCACATGTTTTGTGGAACCAAGGACGGAAATTGTTAGCCTTGGCATTACAAAGTCGAATAAGTGAGGTAGATTGATACTTGAATGATTTTCACTAGTATTTTACTAGTATTACTGAATTTCTTCCAGGCTCTAGATATCAACTTTTGTGATAATTATATTTATTATTATTTTGATCAGGTTTTTGGAGTAGACATACATCCAGGTACATTTTCTGTGTTACATGTTTGCATTTTTCATGTCTGAAGTAAACGAGTCCCATTGAAATTAGAATTTGCATCTTACATGTGTGTAAGGAGGATTGGTATCCAGCAACCGAATAGCAGAAAGCAGCTGTAATGCATCATAGGCAGCGTATTAATGTTGAGATTGCTAAAATTTCTTCACTGATAAATTTAAAGAAGTGGCAGGTTGAGCAACTTACCTTTGATGATGCCTTTTACTTCGTATTAGTAACAAATATTGGTGATTGCCTCTTGTTTTCATATATCGCTATCTTTTACCATTTGCATTCATGTTGCAGCTGCAAAAATTGGAGAGGGGATATTATTGGATCATGGGACTGGTGTGGTTATAGGTGAAACAGCTGTTGTGGGGAATCGGGTCTCACTTATGCATGTAAACCTGCCTAATTCTCCTCCTTTGTAATCATCATAAGAACTTTTTTTAAAATTTTTGTTTGTTCTTTTTCTTCCTATTTTTTCGTTCAAGGCGTTCTTTTTTAATTTTTTCAATGGAAGGAAAATGGTCTTCAATAGCTTGTTTATTTGAGATTTCATCATGCTTATCTAAAGACCTTGGCAGGGGGTCACTTTAGGAGGGACCGGGAAGGAAGTTGGTGATCGCCATCCAAAAGTAGGTGATTGCGCTCTAATTGGAGCATGTGCAACAATACTCGGGAATATAAAAATAGGTGAAGGTGCTATGGTAGCTGCTGGTTCTCTTGTGCTGAAGGATGTGGATTCACATAGGTAGGACGGTATTTCTTAATCTATCAACACAAGAAGAGCATCAGTTATTGTATTAATTATACATAAATGGAATCTGTATGATCCATTTTTCTTTTTGTTGAAGCATGATAGCAGGAGCACCAGCAAAGGTGATAGGATATGTAAATGAGGAAGATCCATCACTCACCATGAAGCATGGTATGTCATATGAATGAACTCGGGCATTATTTTACTCTCCATTTGCATAATCTGAATATTTGCTCTTGGGCCGAAAAGCATTAGAGATCTGCTGTGGAGTGGGAGTGGTAGTAGTAAACTGACTGCCTGTGAAAGAAATGTATTAGGTGAACTATAGGCCCATGTTCCTTAATGGGTGTCTACTTTCGCGTTAAATATGCGAAGGGAAATTGTGATTCTCATTGCGCACGGTTTTGGAATGTGCAGATGCTACGAAGGAGTTCTTCGAAAATGTTGCTGTTACTTTCAGAGAGGGGAGGTGCAGTGGTAAGTGAATGTATATTTCGTCTGGCTTCACTGAAAAATGTCAACAGAAACTAGCGAATGTAGGACAACGTGCCCACTCTGTACTTAATTTGTTATCTACATCACTTAAGGCTTTGGTTTGTCGATGAACTGAAATATACTGAAGCGCAATCCTTGTCAGCAGCTTCAGATCAAGCGAAAGATGAGAAACAGATTGAGACTGACAGACTTGTGCAGGCATGGAGATGCGGGTTTGCAGATGCAAGTTCCATGGCTGGAGAGATTCATTGACAAAATAACTAGAGATGAATTTACAATTGGTGTTGTAACGGGCCAGCAGCTGTAGTTGCGTTAGCTTGAATATAGAAGCTGAGATGTCGGTGCTCTCTGGATCAATGTTTCAAATCCTCCGAGTTTAAACAGTACCATGATCTTTGCTACGATCAGGCCATATTGAAAATAGGTGACTAACATTACTGAATTCAGGGTGTAACCCTTTTGATTGTTTGCTTGATATTTCATTTTAAAATTCAAGCAATGAATAATTAGTCATCCATCGTTTTCATATACCGACTCAAACAATGGGTTGGTGGCTGCGGGCCGTAGTTGAAGATATTTAGCCACCATCTTAAACAAGTTATTCAGTTTAATAAACAATTCAAAATGAAGAATCCTACAGGCAGATCCTCTGCAGATTCTTCACAAGTGGAAAACCTTTAAACTCATGGGTTGTTTTTATTCAAAAAGTAGGTGGCAGTGGCTTGGCAATTAGTGATTCTTGTCCCCACAAAATTCATAGTAAAAGCATCAAAAGAGATCGAACCAATGAATCTAACCATCCGCTAAAACAAATACTCAATCAGGACAACAAAATTGCAACATCCATAGAGATCTTAGGACCAAAAACACAACACAAAAATATTGCATCTCTCTTGCAACTATTATTTCATAGAAAAACATCTTATGAATACCCCTAACTGTTTAAGAACAAAAAGTGAAACCGAGAGTTGAGAATTCCGAAAGATGGATTAAAATCAAGCATGCCTTGCCTGGAAATCCTTCATGAAAGCAACCAATTTTTCGACGCCAGCCAAAGGCAAAGCATTGTAAATGCTAGCTCTCATACCACCAACTGATCTATGCCCTTTAAGTTGAACCATCTTTTCCTTAGCAGCTTCTTTGATGAACTCAGCTTCTAAATCAGATTTCTCTAGAGTAAAAGGCACGTTCATCAATGACCTGACAGACTTTTCAACAGGACATCTGTAGAACCCATTACTCTCATCAATTGCATTGTAAAGCAACTCAGCTTTCTTCTTGTTCTTCTTCTCAACTTCCTTCAATCCACCCTGTGCCAGAAGATCCTCAAAAACCAAACCACACATATAAATGCAATAACAAGGAGGGGTATTATACAGTGACTTGTTTTCATCATGAATCTTGTAATCCAACATCACTGGAGTCACATCTTGAGCATAACCAATCAAATCTTTTCTGATGATCACAATAGTAACACCTGAAGGACCAACATTCTTTTGAGCACCAGCGTATATAATACCAAACTTGGAAACATCAACAGGCTTGGAACAAAAATTGGAAGACATATCAGCTACCAAGATCCCATTTTTAGCAACTGGGTAATGTTCATCTTTGTATTCGACCCCATGAATAGTTTCGTTAGCACAAATATGCAAGTATTTAGCATCTGGGGTTTGCTCAAAATCATTAAAAGATGGAATCTTTGTGTATTTTTCAGATTTTCCAGACCAAATAACCTTGGGTTTGCAATACTTCTGCGATTCTTTAAAAGCTTTATCACCCCAGGAACCAGTAACAATAAAATCAACAGAATCATCAACCTTACAAAGATTTAAAGGAATAGCAGCAAACTGAGTAGTAGCACCACCTTGAAGAAACAAAACAGAGTAATTATCAGGAATCTCTAACAAAGATCGGAGATCAGACTCAGCTTTTTGAATGATGGAGAGAAACTCTTTGCCTCTGTGGCTCATTTCCATCACACTCATACCAGATCCATGCCAATTATAAAGCTCAGACTGAGCTTTCTTGAGAACATTGGCAGGCAGGGTGGCTGGTCCAGCAGCAAAATTGAAGACCCGCTCTTCGAGATCTTGGGGTTGGGTTGGAGAAAACGGAGTAGCCGTGGTGGCTGAGCATCTTACAGAAATGGGTTTATGTTTCTGGGTAGTCAAGTGTGGGAAAGAGATGAAATTGGCAGACTTGGGTGTGAAGAGACTGTGGTGGTGATTAGGGTTTTGGAGAAGGAAAGAGGTTGGTGAAGATGTGATCTTTGATGCCATAATTTGGAAGACAAGAGAGGGGGAGAGCTTCTGCAAACAAAAAAGTACAGAAAAGTGCACAAAAAATAGTGGATCTGTACACACGTATTTATAGTCCGAACAAGTTGTCCACAAGGAAGCTGGTTGAAATTTCTTCACATCTAAAACGATGTCGTTTTCATCCACCAACCACAGCCATCAACCTGCTTCCAGACCCGGTAAAATCTATTCCGGTTCGGTTTTGATTAATGGATTTGATTACAGTTTATTTATAAAAAAAAAAGGAATAAAGAACAACAATAATTTCCATCTGATATTCAAAATATTTCTTGAAATAATGTGATAATTTCGATATAAAAATAAAATTTTTTTGCAAGTTAAATTGACAACAGTACTATGGATTTCACTTGTAAAATAAAATGACTCATATAAAGAAATCGGCAGATTGACAACCGATTTCAGTGGCTCGACTTACGAGTCGATAAGTTGTCAGTTGAACTGAAATCGGCAGTACTGTTGCCTATTTCACTTGCAATCAATAATTACGAGATGATTACAAGTAAAAATAATTTATATAAATTATTAAAATATAAAAAAAATTTATATTAATTATTAAAATGTAAAATTAGTAAATATAATTTATAATAATGATTAAAATATAAAAATTGATGACTATAAAAATATAAAAATTGATAATAATAAATTGATAGTAAATTAAGTAAGTAATTTTTAAAAATAATGTACAAAGATAATTTTACTAAGTAATATTATTCATTAAAAATAACATCATTAATAATTATTCATTAAAAATAACATCATTAATAAAAATAACTAAGTAATATTATTCAACCGATTCAAAATATTATTCATTAAAAATAACATCATTAATAATTATAATTTTTTTATTATTTACTTAGTGATTAATATATTATAAAACTAAAAATTTGAAATCATTTAATTTTCATTTTATAAAAATCTTACTTCTAAATTCATTGATATATATTCTTATGTATTACAAAACTTACTTCATTTTTAATTTTATTTATATTATTATTTTCATTTATATAAACAAGAAAATTCATTTATTTCCTCCACTATAAATATATAATTTAAAATTAAAATATCTTTTACAAATAATTTCATATATTTTTCTACTAATTAATCAAATAATGAATATATTTTTCATAATTATTTATATATTTTTTAATTTGAAAATTAACTAATTTACTAATTCAATTTATTATTATCATAATATTAACATTATATTATTAACATTAACATTATATCATCATTATCTTTTTACATTATTTTTAAAAATTACTTAATTTACTAATTCAATTTATTATTATCAATTTTTATATTTTTATATTCATCAATTTTTATATTTTTATATTCATCAATTTTTATATTTTAATCATTATTATAAATTATATTTATTAATTTGACATTTTAATAATTAATATAAATTTTTTTTACATTTTAATAATTAATATAAATTATTTTTACGTGTAATCATCTCGTAATTATTGTGACCGCAGATTTGCAAGTGAAATAGACAACAGTATTGCCAATTTCAGTTCAACTGAGAATTTATCGACTCGTAGGTCGAGCCACTGAAATCGATTGTCGGTCTATAGATTTCTTTATACGAGTTATTTTATTTTACAAGTGAAATCGGTTGCCAATTTAACTTGCAAAAAAAAATTATTTTTATATCAAAATTATCATATTATTTCAAGAAATATTTTGAATATCATATTATTTTGTAAATTATTTCTTAAAATCACATTATTATTGAATTTAAAATTTTTCAGAATCCGATTTGATCTATGATGGGTTCGGTTGTAGCCTTTGTGGTGGATCATTTTATTATTGAATGAAATGAAATTGCTTTTTGGCTTTAAGTTGACTAATTGATATTTGCTTCCTCTTTCTTTCTTGAAAAATTGATGTTTGCTTCCTTCCATTTTAATAATATAGTTTTATTTTTACATATCTTGATACTATTTTCACCCCTGATTTCAAGAAATATCCATAATTTTATAATATAATGACATGAAAATTGTGTTCTATAAAAAATTTGAAGATCTGGGTTTGAAATTCTACTATTAAAAATGTAAAGAATGGAATGGAATGGAATTATTATGCAGTTATGTTTGAATGGAACATAGAAATTACAGCAAGTAAATATTATGTTCAAAATGGAGCACAACATAAGATCACAGCAACCATGGCTGTAGCTAGGCAGCAGCAGGCTGTTAAATAATTCAATAATACCATCAGATTCTGAAATTGCAACCAAAGTTGCAGAACGTTAATGTTATTCTGTGTAATCAATCCACCAACCAACCCAAATTCAAGTAAAAAGTTAGTGGTAGCTGTACACAATCCTCTCTTCCTTTCTCTTCTTCTGCTAATTCTGATTTTCCTGTAATAGAAAACTTGCTGGTTCATGTTTTGATGTATATTCAAACTTAGATGTGTTGTATTTCCTGTATACTCCTGTTAGTTTCCCCGTTCCTGCCTTCTGATGGAAACCCACCATTAATCTTGAACATTCCCTGCATTCATGAATCCAACGTATATAGAATTAAACAATCATGCAAGTTTCAGGTTTCACTGGTGATGAATGATAGTAAATTGATGATCAAACACTCACAGAAGTTGGTCTTCTGGATAGTTACTGTGCCATTCACAGGTCTTGTTCCATTGCTTAAATCCGTAGATTGTGCACTGTGCAGTATAGATTGCTGTTGCTGCTAACAATGATGGTGGAAACTTGAGCATTTCGTACTCCACCAGGGAAAGTTCAATCAAGAAGAAAGACAACAGTTCAAGCTGGTTTCAGGTTCGAAAAAGTTAGTCAGAAAACAAAAACAAGTGGGAAAATGAGAATCCATGTAGTCGATCCGGGTTAACATAAGATTCATACATGTTCGAGTCGAGTTGAGTGGACTTGTTCTAACCTTTTTATCAGATTGAGCAGCCTTAAGGAATCTTTGCATGAAAACATATGGAGTTGGCAATGACATGTTAAATTGTAGTTTGTTAAGCATCAATTTCTCCTGCAGATTTCGCAAGTTTCAGAAAATGTCCCATCTTATATCGAAATACAAATCTTGAACAACTCGACGATTCTAATCCTGACGGGAATTACCATTTCTAGAACTTCTTTCCTGTTGTAAGCTTTATCTGATATAAGAATCAAATCTCCAACCACCGGAACAGATACCTCTTCATACTTGCATGCTAAAAGCATAGCAACCAAACCCACCAACTGAAGCTTCTTCCTCACCACTGTTTGCTTCGCTAGAAATCTGTCTATGAGATTCACTGTAAGAAATAATGTCTCTTTCATGAGATCAAACTTGTCATGAACCTGCCATTTCCAAACAAATAAAATCAATCATTCATTACAAGTATTGGTTTAGAGAACTTGTCCTGTGAAGAACATTTCATTTACCTCAATAAGCCAATCAATTAATATTGCTCTCATCTTCTCATTAATGTCAAACTGCTGCTCCATGTTCTGGGATATACAGCTGAACGTCTGCAGATATTTTGCAGTCAAACTTGTAAGGTACATTTCAAGCAGATCACAGAAACTTTGCTAAAATGGCAATACAGATAATGCTCTTTTTGAAGGATTGCCAACTTCCTTTTAAAGCTGACCATTGATTTCAAATGCAATCACACATTATCATGAAGTGATAGAATTCAAGATTTGAAATTCATATTTTACCTCTATTTTTCTGTAATAGGCATTCAAATCGTCAACGTAATCAACAACTGCTAGTGGGTTATTTGCGTCACAGCTATCAATATCCAGGACAGGATCTTCAATAATATCCTCCATTTCAACCTCCTCCTGCCAGATTTCAGAACAATCAATCATGTCTCTTTACCTTTCTAGACTGAAAATGAAGACTCCCAAGAATGTGACAGTCATAAAAAAAGATGGAAGTACCATTTCATCAGGAATTTCTTCTGTTTGTTCTAAAAACATTGGTACAGGATGATCTTCAGGTGCCTTATTTTCATCTTCTACATCAATAAATATGCAATCCCCAAATTCATTTGTGCTTGGAACTGAAGGTTTATGCTTCTTATTCTCCTGCAAAGACAATAACTTCCAACAAATCAACAATGGTTTTTCTTTAAATTGCTCTTTCTTTTTCCCTCCGAGAAACAAAAAAACAAAGTTTACCTGGGGACAATTCTGATGTGTACTTGACAATTGTGCAGCAAACTTCCTAAAATAGCAAATCCAAAACCAAATTATCAAAATCTTGAGATCGAAGTTTGAATGGCATAATTGTTATGAAATCCTGCATTAGCTAAGTTGATATTGATTTTCTTTTTCAGGTATTTGCTTCCATTGACATGCATTTAGCTATCTGGCATTATCTTAATCAAGATGCAAACTTTGTCTTTTCTTCTACATTCACTACAGGAAGAGATCTACAAATTTTCTTTTACTGAATTTTCTCTTTGACATTTTCCCATTAACCAAACAGAATAAAGAGGTAGTAACTAGTAAACATATAACAAGATCATCATTCTAACCTTGTAACTGGTCGATGTGCGGGATTAAGTTGGTTTCTTTCACAGATTCCATCATTTCTGAATCAAGCAAACAAATAACAACAATAATAAGAATAAAAACAAAAGACTAAACTAAGATCAACATTCACTAATTATATTAAAGATAATAATTACTCCGATAATCCTCTCTTGTTTACAACACAAGGATAAGCTTGTCTTCCTCCCATGAAATTCTGATTCAGCACATTTAAAGCTCTTCTGGTTTGCCCAAACTTTCTGTTACCCACATCTATATAATTCAACAAAAACCCATGTCAGGCCTTGAAGATTACCTTACCAAACCCAACATACATAAACATTGAGTCACTCACGAATTGATCTTGGAGCTAATAAAGTTCACTTCTTTACCTTGAAAAGTTGTGGGTTTGGCAATGTTAGGATTGTTCTCATCAGTGACATTCATTGTCCTTCAATTGACAAAGAAGAAAGATCCAACCTGAGGGAACAATCAAGCTAACAAGCACTTAAGAAACTGCTTAGGGCTGCTGAATCTGTGAAATCCAGATAGTGAAGTGAGAGAGGAGACTTGAAGAAGAACTATGGTTAAATAAAAATACGTGAATTGCTTTTTTTTTTTTTTTATTTCAAATCCAACGGCTAGTGAAATATGGCCGTTAGATTACGGGAATAGCGATGACTTTCCTGGCCTGTCCTAACAACGGTCACTCACATCGTTGGCATGTGGCTCGCCGCATCTGATTTCAAATATTATCATTGCTTTCTCTTTAATTACAAATCAACCCCATCAGCTTACTCCAATTCCACTTTTTTACCCTTTTTTTTTATTATTATCAATCTCACCCTTTTGTCCTTAATTGCCAATTTATATTTATATTTTTAAATTAAAAATTATTAATTTTCATCCTCAAAAATTGACTAATTTAATCAATTTATTATTATTATTTTTAGTTAAAATATCTAAATTTGATATTTCTTAAATTTACTGTTTGATTCGATTAATATTATCATTTTTACTATACAAATTAAAAAAAATAAAATTCCTTGAAATAATTTCTTAATTATTTATTTTATGAATTTCAGATTTTTTATAAATTTAAATAAATTATAAATTAATGAAATATTAAAGAAAATAGATGAATTAATATTAGATGATAAGTTGAAAATTGAAGATAGAATTTGGAATGGTAAGATAAATTGTAAATTTTATTTTAATTAATTATGCTTTTAATTTACTCAAAATTCAGGGAAGCGCGCTCCAATGCGCTCTTCTCCACTTTGGCAATTGTAGGGCTTTTTGGCCTTTGCTTGTAAAAGAAGGTTTGGCTAAACCAATAGCATCTTGCCACATCATCATCTGGTCTTCTTTTTGTTTTGTCTTCTTTGTCATTATGTCATTTATTTTAGAGCCTCTTCAATATTACCTTTTTTTTTACCATTATCATTACTATTATCATTATCAACTTTATTATTATCTTTTTTAATTTAAATTTGATT
Organism: Dalechampia spathulata; assembly: GCA_948192965.1. Classification (NCBI taxonomy): domain Eukaryota; kingdom Viridiplantae; phylum Streptophyta; class Magnoliopsida; order Malpighiales; family Euphorbiaceae; genus Dalechampia; species Dalechampia spathulata. The sequence goes on from CANYBF012286855.1 coordinate 13,576, forward strand.
AATATTTATATATTTTTTCATAAAAAATATATAAAACTGGATTAATTAAAATATTAATTTTTTAATTTACTTTATTCGATAATATATATTATTAATATTGATATTTAGAGTTTCATCTTTATTTTTTTGTATTATAAATTTTAACCTATTATATAAATAATTAATTATTAATAAAATATGATCTAATAGAAATAGAAATATTGGCCTATGACGTTATCTAAAAAATGTCAATTAATCTTAATAAATAATTAAAAAAATTAAGATTAAAGGAATTAATATTATGCCAAAGAGCAATAAATATTTAAAAAGGAGAAAATGATTTTTATTTTAATTTTAAATTAAAAGAAAAACTAAAAGCATAAAATTACTAAATTAAAATATTTATCAATCTTAAATCATATAAGAATTTTTCAAATAATTAACTTTTCTAAATATTATATATACAAATCATTTTTCGTTAATTTTTTTTAAAATCACATAATACAATCTTATGGATTCATAAAATATTTAAATAAATCTATTACAAGATAGGATGATAAATGAATTACTTGGCAGCAAATAGACAGAGAAGATTTTGATGCTTAAACATAGATTGAGGACATTCTTGCTGACCACTAAGATTCATAAAGATCATAAACTGAAACAATCTTGTACAACAGTTTATTTTATGTCTGCATCTACCTTTCCTCATTCCATTTATCTTCAATATATCATTTTTCAAGAACCGGGAATCACATAATCTACTGCTCAAATTGGCAAAAAGCCAAGGTCAATCTGTCAGTCTTTCGGGCTTTAGTGAAAATGGCAACAGAAAAAGAAGGAAACATGCTGCCATATAGACAAAGTTGTGCATGACTACAACAATGGTCATGTTAGGCGGCATTACCAGTCACCTTTTAGCTTTGGAGGCGGTTCTTCTGGTATCCGAGGTTGGCATGCACTCCAGGAAAGAGAGATATAATGCCCAGGGGAATGCTGTTTCCCCGTTTCGAGAATGTCTTGTGTAACTAACAGAATTTGTCAGCTCTTGAAAAGGCTAGCCAGTGAAGGCCGACTAGTTTTCTTCTTAACCAATGCCTGTTCCGAATTTTCAGTCTTCTCCTTGACCACCTCTTGCAATAGGATACGGTGATCTTTGAAAAGGCTAACCAGTGAAGACTGGCCAGTTTTATTCATACCTAATGTCTGTTTTGAATTTTCAGTCATCTCCTTTACCACCTCTTGGAATTGCATACGGGCATCTTTCTTCTCTTCATGCTCAACTTTCTTTGCAACGCTTACATTACTGGTCATAGACTTCTCATGCAACTGATGAGTTTTCTTCTGTAAAGCATTCCTCCTTGTCATACTTGGTTTTTCTTTAGGTACTGAAGTTGCCTGAGATTCATCTCTCAAAACCACCTGTTCTTTCTCTGTAGCTACCAACTTTGCTAATTTCCGCTTCTTTCCTGCCACTGGCTCCTGTTCACGTTCAATTGCTGACATTATAGGTATTGTACACTTCCGTTCCACAATATGATCCTTGACCAGATCAGAAAGTCTTGAACCATGTTTCTTTTCGATGACCTTTGGTCCCTCCTCAGCTATCTCGGCTCCTTTAGTAAGTCCACTACTCAACGTCTCCAAAATAATTTTACCAAGAACAAATCTAGTCTCATGCTGATGACCCTTCCCAAGCGCGTGGTAGTCAATGAAACTTTTGCTCACAAATTTGTAAGAATCAACATCATTCACCAGCACATCAAATAGTTGAGCGACTTTAGTTCCAATTCTCTTTGTTACAAATACCTGAAGCACAAATAACTAGAATTAAGGAAGACAAAATGCAGCTAGAGGTAACACATTCCGGGACAAGCTTCCTCTAACGCAGTTTATGGCATGATGCATTCATTTTCACTAACCCATAATTCTAGTAGGAGTATTCAAGAATCTATCATGGAGCATCTTTTAAGTTAAAAGACATTCGGTTACTAGTGGTTGCTAAAAAGTACTAAATGATATGCAATCTTTAGTAGCGACCTGCTTAGGTGGGATTGACGTGTAGAAAACGATGATTATGAGTATCTGCCAGGAACGGCCATGAGAGTCATTCTGTTCTTTGCAGTGTTTTTTTTCTACCCAATAAGGTACAGAAAATATGAAACCAAGACAAGATTGGTGCATTAACAATCAAACTATGCATGGATCATACAAAGAAAAGCTCGAATCAACTCAAGTCAACTAGAGCCTTAATCCCAAGTTACTTGGGGTTGGTTATACGGATTTTCTTTCTCCACCCATCTCGATTTTAAGCGACAATCTCTATTCTTTCCTTGGTTTCTTTATACAATGTCTTGTCCTTGCTATTTTCTCTACTGGCAGTTGCTATTTTCCTTAGTTTCTTAGTAACTGTATTTGGATGAATATCACAACGAATTACCTCAAAATAGCAGTGTACAGCATATTATGCAATTCACGAGTTCCCAGCCCCTAACAAATACAGAAATGGGATGCTATGTCTTCCTAGTCATGGTAATTAAGTGAACCCCAGATATGAACCAGCTAATCAAGAACATAAACCAATGCTATATTCCAAGTTAATAAGGCAACTCAAAGCATTTCATCAGAACATCCAGATGAATGCTCTACTGTAAACAACATCAAGCATACAAATCAGATGAGCAGTGACCCCCAAATCAATACTCATGCACACCCACATAGAGACATAACGTGAAAACCTTATGCACTTACCAAACCAGAATCCAAGGAAACTCCACATCTAGACATGGACTGGGCAAGAATTTTGGCATCCATTAAAGTACCAACAGAATCTTGAATCAAACCCGCTAAATGACCAACTTCCTTTGCAAGTTCTTCAATGGATTTAAATCCAGAAAAGCCTGAGATTTCAGGAGCAAAATTGACTGGCATCTTAGCATTTTCTTTTGCAAATTCAACACCTTCCTTCCAATTTTCATGATACAGTACAGAAGCAAAGGCCCAAATAACAAAAGCATCTTGTGGATTAGTTACTAAAGCATGGTGAAAGGCTAGCAGTCCAACCCTGTTCCACAGGTAATCAGCAGTCACCAATTTTGCAAAAATCTTTTTAACAATTACAAGAAAATATTGACATGAGCATTCACTATGCAGCTTTGTTGTTTGATATCAGTTATTTGATAAAAGAAGAAAGTGAAACTGACAAAATATGGCATGACAGCATCTTAAAGAATCTACTAGAGTTCGAGTGGCAAAAGCTATAAGAACTCTCTCTTCCCAAATATAAAAGCCCAAAATTATTTGGAAAAAAAGAAACAGAATCCATACAGACCATAAATAACTTGGGGTTAAGGTTTAGCCTTGTTGAGTTATGTGCTACATATCATCATCACAAAGTAAATCTCATCATAGCTAAGCATTTAGAAGTGCACTTTGATGTCTCACCATAGACTGCAATCACAAGGCCGATCACAATTAACCAGTGTATCCAGATTGGAGAATAGTTTCTGCCAAGAAGAGAAATGATTAAGTAGCAACCCCAGGGGAAATCAATTACAAAAACAATAACAACCAAACTTAGGAGCATACTTGGACCAAACAAGAATCTGTGAACCACGTGCAAGCAGCACAAGATGAAAGATTACTTAATGCAAATAATATTTCAGCAAAGGGACTAAATTCTGACAAGTAATTGTCATTTCCTCTTCCAAACATGGCATGACATTTCAGAAAAATGTCATATCTGAAATGGAAACAGCATATTTAGTCTCCTCAGAGATCCAAAGCTGAAACATATCAGCGGTCATTTTTCAATCCAGCACTCTCATCCAAAATTAATGGTACGCTTGGACAGAAGAACATTAAATCAGAGATCTGGAACATTCAATTTTAAAATAAATAAAATTAATGTTATTTAGGATTCATGGATGAAGGTTGAACTTGAGTATGTGGTTCTCACTTGACGTGGCTTTAGATGTATAAATGATATGCATATAAGCCCCTAGGACTCCTCCAGTTCATAAATTTACTTGATATTTATTTATTATTCTAAATGGCCGAAGATAATCTATATACCAAAGAATCTACACATCACAATCTTCAGTTAATAAATACAAGCGTAAATAACTTCAATTCTTAATTTGACTCTTAGAAAATCATAGTCACATTTTAGAAAAACAACTCATGAAGACAGCAACTGACTTTTATCACTCATAATATTATAGAATTAAGTTAATGTCTTTTTCCCAACAGGACTGCGTTCTCCAATATATGCCATCATCTTTAGATGCTTTCTCAAGATATCCACCATTATTTCTCATCAAATTGCAAGAACCGAAAATCTATTCCTAGGATTAACTTCATGATACCCAGCCAGGAGCCTCCATGTCATGCCCAAGGCGGCTTTGTTATTGCTACAATTATGCACATTCAACGCTTTTAGTATACATATAAAATAATCTTACCATCAGCATCAAAGAGCCCTGGGGAGATTTTTCACCAGATTGTTGATTGATATATGCTGCCTGCAATCAAGATTACCAGGTAGAGATGTAAAGTAAACAAATGGCAGTATAGCAACAAAAGCAAAATTAGAAAAGCAAGCAAGATACTAAAAATAACACACCTGAAATGGAAAAAAATGCTCAAGTAGGTTGAATCTCTGAAGCAAATAGATAGTGGACTCAGCAGCTCCATATGACAGCATGTAGTTCAGCTCCATCATTAATCTGATCTGAGTACATAGTTTTTTTTTTTTTTGAGAATTTATACAAAGTAGGAATTTAAATTGTATTTTCAATGGACAACGAAAGTAATCCACAAATAGGAGCTCCTAAAATATGGTGAAAACCTCCCTCAATGCAGAAAAATACAAAATGTCAAAATAATAATATATCAGGAAGCTGGTTGTTCCATTTCAAACCTTGTCTAAACTCTTGACAGAAGATGAAAGCTTGAGCATAGCACTTGCAGTTTCCTTTGAAATTGACAAGCCTAAACGGCCTGCAATTCTCAATCCTCTCAAGATTCTAGCTACATGACGGAGTTGTAATAAAAATCCAGTTAGATTGAAATACAAGGTGTTACAAACAAGTTTCAAGTAGCTAAAAGAACTAAATACAGGTGGAAGCACCAACCACAATCTTCTTGGAACGATAAGTGAGCAGGTATTACAGTCCTTAGCTGTGATAATATCACAATAAAGAGATAGAAAAGTTATTAGATTTCTCCAAATAACAGTTGAACTGGAGCATTAAACTCGAAGCACATTTTGCTAGCAAATGAAATGGAGGAAAATCACCTTTAAGGAACTTAAATCTGCCAAGCCATTGACATAATCAAAGATTCGATTCTTGAAAGGGTCAAAGAATAAGCTGGCTCCGAAGTTAAGAGAATCAAAAATCTAAATCAGATGGAATCAAAATAAAATTAATGTATAGTACTTTAACATATAATACAGTTCACAAAAAATTCACTGCATCAGCGACAAAATAACTGTCTATCTATCAAATTTACATAAAAAGAAACAAGAAATTATGCCTGTTAATTGTGAAATCCCGATGCATGCTATTTTTCCACCGAACATAGTCCTTTCCACCACAACCACCTGGACTTCGAGAGGAAAGAACTTCTTCTTTTTCTTCACTATGCTTTGCCACCGTCTCAAAACTAGATACCTATCATCCAAAAGTGAAATAAAAGAAGAGGCGAAAAATCATTTATGATCACTAGCCACCTAAGTTAAATTGTTCAGAACTTACATCATAATTACTCGATTATAATTACTCAAGGAACAGTTTCGGACCTCAATTACGGAGCCTTTCATACGCACTTGGCATATAGGAAATCGTCGTCCAACAATCTGACAACGGCGGAATTCACTCCTAACCTGTAACAAAAAATATCACATGATAAATTTCTGCAATTCAACTTGATTTGCATGAACTCATTGCACTAACCAAAAACAATAGACAAAAAGGAAAAAAAACAGCAAAGAGACCTGTTCAAGTTTAGCTGTGGTAATAACGTCAAAATCTTTAGGTACTCTATTAAGAAGTAAATCTCTCACACATCCACCGACTAAGTAAGTTTCAAACCCTGAAATTTATAGAACAAATCAAATCATTTTATCATAATGGAAGTAGGAATTAACCTTAATATAAAGGGCATAAAACTTTTTCAGCTTTGTAAAATACTAATATAAGCAAGGAAGTAACCTTTATCACGCAGAATACTCAAAACGAGCCAAGCAGCTTGCGGAATCATAGAACGTTTGACACCAGCGAGATTTGCATTTAGCTTTTTCCATTGTGACATGTCAATTTCAGGACCTGCTTCAATTATTAGAACTGAAGCACATAAAAATCATACCTCAAACTTTTTTTTTAAAGCAAAGCTACAATACTCACTTTTTTGAGCCTCAGAATCAGAGAGAACCACCATTCTAGGATACGAAGGGGATTCCTGAGTTAAAATATGATTGGACCTTTGCAAGCGGAATTCCGAAACCTGATAAGATAATGTTCCCAAACTGTTCGATGAATTGCTCCAATGAAAAAAAAACAACAAAAGGAGAGTCAACAGAATAAAGAAACGACCTGTGACGAGCGTAGAGATTTGAGACGAGAAAAGAAGGAACTTTTGTCTCTGAAGAAAATCGCCATTTGAGTATGAAAATCAAGACGCCATTACAATCACACTGGTTACTGCGATCTCCCTTTGCTTGCAGTTTCATGCAGGGTATTTTACCAAAATCCCATTTGGTTTAAATTACAATAATATCCAAATCATATTTTTTATTACAAAAATAATAATTGTTAATAATATAAATATATTCAATTATTAAAAAAATATTCAATGATTTAAAAGTGGATATCATTTATAATTGATTATATAAAATATGAAAATTATACAATTTTAAAATGGTATTTCTGTAATTTGACCCATAAAATAATAAAATCCACCTTCAGTTAGGGCATATAAGCCCAATCTGGTTGCTGCCTTCCTTGCTCAGCACGACGCTGTTCTGCAGACCTAAGAGCTGCTACTGGTGCCTCTTCGGTTATTCGCATCAATGGCGTATATACGCAGTCTCTCAACTAGGTCAAACCTTCTAAAACGACAGTATCAACACCCCTTACTTAGCTACATACTTCATGACTGTGAAGATCGCAAGGAACACAGCTCTATTGATGATGTTTCAAGGAAATTCTCCCAGCAGCAGAGAGGATTTGGAAGCTTTAACCGTAACTATGACCTATCATTTGGTTACATTCAAGATGGAAGGAGAAAAATCAATGAGTTTAACTTTTGTTATCATTCACCAAGTATCGGGTCTTCGTTTTGTCGTTATATGTCATCGACAACTGCAGTTGGTGATGGTTCAGATCATAACATTGAGCTTATGAGCGATGTTGCTGATGTAGTGCTTACAGATCCTAGTGTTCAACATGTTGCTACACCTATTGTTAATGAAGTTGCCGCCGCCGCTGCTGATTCTTTTTTCCCCATTGCTCTTCTTCAACATTTTATTGATGCTGTTCACTCCTTTACTGGTTTAAATTGGTAAAGATCCTGCCTATTTTTACCTTTTCTCTTGCTGTACGAAGTTCATTACTTTGAGAATCAATTGTTAATGGAAATTGGAAAATTTCAGGGCTTTACCTTTTTCTTTTTGGTTTCAATTCTGTTAATGCTGTAATTTTTTTCTCAGGTGGGTTGCTATAGTTATAACAACTTTGATAATTAGAACTGCAACGCTTCCTTTGTTGATAAATCAACTCAAAGCTACCTCAAAACTCACCGTATGTTTGTACACTTGTGCTTATCTTTCTTTTTCTTTTTATCCCACCTATTATGTATTTCAGCCGTAACTTAATGCTCTATTGCTTGTATGATGCATGTGGAGCGAGAAGTTTTATTTGTCATTCTACAGGTTCCTTGCATTTCTTCGTGTACTATAGTTATGACTTACTTCTGGATGATATAATGCATTCTCTGTCCTTAACGCACAGAAATTCGAGCATCATGTATTGGTTTCCATCTTTTTTCTTCTGTTACCATGTACACGCTTCATGGCCTGAAATGTTTTCACGTGGAAGGTAGTGTGCAATAAATTTTTTCTAGCTTTCAACATCTTGCTGATTCCATTACCTTAAGTGGAAGGAGTGATGTGAAATATATTATGCCTTAGTGAGATTGTGCCAGGATTTTCTGTCATGGCCCATGTACTCGCATTGTTATGTGCAATTTGCTACCATATTTTCTCTCCTTTTTATTAAATATCAGCACAATCATGCTTTGCTCTTTGCCTTTTGTGTGCTCTGCAGCTTTTGAGGCCACGCCTTGAGGAGATCAAGCAACAGATGCAAGATAGTGTATGACGCTTCTCTAATTATATTGTCATTTTGCTGTCATAAAACATCTCAGCTCTTCGTTTGGTTGCATGTTTTTGAATCTTTCATCTAACTTTCCTGCGTATACTCCAGCATCACATTTTAGATGGAAAACATGCATATACACTAAAATGTAACAACCAAAACCTGTTTTCCTTTTCACCCCTTTGTTTATTTTATAAAGCCAACTGCAAACTTGGATGTCACTTGATATGACCTCTCACCAGTCAACCCTATAATTTGTGAAGAAGCTTGAAAGTCTTAATTTAGTCATTACTGCATCCGATGTTATACTAATTCTTGATTGTTAATGTTGCTTGTGCTTTCCAAGCTAATGCTTTTTCAGCAAGTTATTCTTTCAATATTTTAATTTTGTCTTGCTCGCTAGCAGGGTATGGACCCTCAGGCTGTTTATGAAGGCCAACAACGAATGAGTATGCTTTTCAAGGAGTAAGCTACTTTTCCATGTACTTGTAAGGACAATGAATTGCTACTAATTTGCCAATTTTATTAATCAAATACCTGTGCATTTGAATTTCTTGACAAAAAAATGACACATTCACATATGTTCTACTACACTTTTTGAATTTCTTCCTAAAACTTCAAATGCTAGTAGACTCAAGTTTGTTGCACTATTATCTTTTAGCTGTTTTGCTATTACATCATCCCTCATTATTGTAAAATTCTATGTGTGAGTTAGTGTCTGTATATGCTGGCTTTAATAAACTGTTGGGCAATTTTTCAGAAAGTCACACTTAATACTTGATCATGTACTATATTGTTTTTGCATGTGTACAATGTAGGTAGTTTGGTTTGGTTTGGTTTAGTTTAATGTTGTAACTTTTGAAGTATTGAATACATGTTTTAAGCTAAGCCAAATTATACTTATTCAAACCGTTGTTGATTGGGTTTTCCCTCAATCAAGTTGATCGTGAACAGTTTATGCACAATAATTCACAACTTGAATAATCTGCTGCATAACAAAAATTTCAACATTTAATGTACAAAACTTTATGTTTTGATTGTTTAACACACTTTATGTTTTGCAACAGGGCCCTTTTTTATAATGATGATGACCTAACTAATCATTTTCCTTTCTAAGATGTAATAGTGTCTGTTTACGCTCACCATTTTTTGATAACTACTGTTTATTGGAGCACATGTATATAGTTTGGCATGTCCTAGGAAATGTCGTTCAACTTTGTTGCTATTCAAGTGGTTTGAGTTTGCTATAGTATCTTCATTTCTGAGGATCTTCATTCTTGAATGTTTTTAGCTAAATTTACTTTGTTTTTGCAGATATGGTGTGAGTCCTTTGACTCCACTGAAGGGGCTTTTTCTTCAAGGTCCCGTCTTTGTCTTTTTCTTCCTAGCAGTAAGATAAATTTCTTTATGAATATTTTAGTATTTTTTATCCTGAAAATGGAAATACATATCCATATCAGATTGATCTTGACACCTTGTTGTCTTTGTGGTATCTTATATTTCCAGATCAATAACATGGTTGAAAAGGTGCCATCCTTCAAAAGCGGCGGAGCATTTTGGTTTGTTGATTTGTCAGTTCCAGATAGTTTATACATCTTTCCAGTTTTGACGGCATTAACTTTCTGGATAAATGTAGAGGTGGGCTCTTGTTTTGTTAAATAAAGTTGGTAATGTAAATTTATTTTTCTTTTTGGTTTGGGCTTTTTTAGCTTATGTTTCCCAGGGTTGTTTTGTACCATCTTATTTAATTTAATTTTTAATCTACTACCCTGTATCCTCAGTTTAACATGCAAGAAGGCCTGGAAGGAAATCCTGTTGCTGGTACCATGAAAAACGTGTCTAGGTTCTTCGCTGCTGCTTCAGTTCCATTGACCATGAGCTTCCCCCAGGTAATCTGACACTGAAATTGTGATTAGGAAACTGCATCTTGTGCATAATATCTGTTATGAGTCATATTGTTTGTTTCCCTTCAATTGGAATGTGATTGTCTCACGAAATTGTCTTCAGATTGTTGCTTTCCTATACCACTTCCGCACTTCTATAGAAGGTGGTCCTCTTGTCATGCTTAATTTGTTAGGATTTTTACTGAGGTTCTTCAGATGTCTATCGTGAAAGAAATAGATTGGCAACTTTGTCTTTGGTTGGGTTTTTGGTTAACTTTTTTTTCCTCCGGCCCTACCTAGCTGTTTCGTTTCCACTTTCAGTTGTTTTATGATTATTGCATGCTCTTGTCCACTTTGCACATGCTTTAACCGAAGTTCGTCAAATGAGTTTACTTGTATTTAAATTGCAGGCTATATTTTGTTACTGGATAACATCCAACATATTCTCGTTTGCTTATGGTGGAGGTGAGTTTGTTATAGCTTTCCAGGAATTTTGGAGCTTTTCTATCCAGTAATTATTTATTTGACTGGTTCTTAATACTCGAAGATTTATCAAAATTTACAGCAGAAATGTTTAGGTTGCCAAATTTACATTTCTGAGTGACAGTAATTTTGCATTGTTGATTTCAGCCCTGAAAGCTCCTGGGGTAAAGAAGTTTCTAAATATTCCTGAAATACCGGTGGATCAAACAAGCAAAACCTCACAATCTTCCTTCAGTTTGTCATCAGCACTAAAACAAGTCATGGAATCAAAACAGAAACGAGCCATATCATCACCTGTCGAAGCACCAGCCACGACTTTGAATCACAAAATCTCATCATCATCAGTTCTCAGCCAGAAGATTAAAACGTTAGAGAAACAAGTGAAGGGAAGAAGGAAGAATAAGAGGAGGTGATAAGAGTTTATACGATTTTGGTGGGGTGCACAATTTGTTTCTTTCTTATAATGATAACAAGGTCAGACGGTCATTATAGTGAATGTAGGATCAGCTATATTCTGTTTTCCAAGAAGTAAGGAGGAATGTCATTCATATAATATTTGTTTGAGAGGGGTGATGCCACAATTACCGAGTTAAGATTCGGGTGATAATAGCTTTACTCAGATGTTGGGTGTTGCTCTCTACTCTTTGAGGTAGCAATAATTGTCATGCACTGTTTCTGGCTGTTACAAAAGCAGCTGAATTTTGACATATCCTGTCAGGAATGTATTTGGGATCCTGTATTGCTGAAGCGTTTCTAGAAGGTGTGTCGTTGGATGCCTGAGTTAAGTACATGGTATTCGTTTGGTCAATTTTTCTTTCAAGCCTTTTTTTGTTCGAGCTGAAAATTCTTAATTTTATAAATCGAATAAAATTGAATTTGATTGGTATGAAGCTAACCGATCAAGATAACATGATCCTGAGTTACTAGTACAATACTTTGACATGACAATGTTTGAAAAGGTAACATATCCATATGTGTTACGTCTGCATAATCTTAATAATCTTTACAATATCATCTACAACTTCTTCCCCTGCTGCTACTCCACCGCGTAGGGTGGTTGAGATTGCCCCCAACCTGTTCTTTATGCGGAAAAAGATTTGGTTCCTGGAAAGCCCTTTTTGGACACCTTCGTGTTCATCCTGAGCGTGATTGGCGTAGTACATTTCCACCACCAAAGTTAGTTGCCGGTACTTGGTGACCGATCAAAATGAGTGGCCCTGACAATTATCAGGCTTTGCAAGTTCAGTTGCTGGCTCCAACTTTGTTGGATATGGCTCGTGAAACTTTAAATAAAATGCGTCATGTGTCAGGAATCCGCTGCTGCTCCTGCTGCTGGTTCAAGTAGGGCAGGAAATATCGATCTGAACAAAGAACCTGATGCATCATCTCATCTTCTCCACGACCACAGGGGGGGTGATGACAGCGGAGGCGGTGGACCGGACTGTCTTCAAAAAATCCTGTCAGGGTTCAAGCAGGAAGCAGAAAATGCAATGGGGTGGGTGACTATAAAGTTCCTTGCAGTGTTCAAGTAGGAAGAAAAGAAAAGTTGAAGAAAATGTCAATATAAATAGTTTTGAGGTCAGCATTTTCCATTCATAAACTCGAAAAATATCAATAATTCTAATTTATATTATTTTACAACGATGAGATTATCATTATAAAAGTTCATCATAAATCTTTAATTAACAACAGAAATCATTTAATCATTGAAAATTTGTTATTTCTCATAGTTTTAGTATTACAATTACAAGTTATTCGTTCATATTAATATCAAATATATAACTTTCTTATAATTTTTGAATTTTTTAAATTATAATTCTTTTAATGCAACGTCTAATACATTTGGAATCTAAATGAATCTCTTGTATACGTTGCCTTGCATGGAATTGAAGTGAAGCAGACCGCAATCAAAACCATAAAAACAAGTCAATAACATCGAGAAATAGAATCATATGCTTTGATTCAACGATTTCTTCTCCCGAGAATTGTTGATCCTTTAAGAAGACGAATGCCTCCTGTGGGTTACCCTGCTCCCTAAGACCATCAGCCATCCCAATATGAGATTATTATACACAAAACTGAACTGGTTAAGTGAAAAAAATAAGAAAGAAACATTCAAGGAATGAATCCGATGAAACCAATTAAAGGTCTTAGCAATAATCTAGATCCTAACCTTACTGCACACGATTGAACAAACCCATGTCGAACCTGCAGAGATTTGCCATCCATAAAAGGAATAGTAATTTAATCACCAAGATCAGATTTCCCGCCTTTGCAAAAAGTTGCATCTCTTCAGAAGGAAAAAATGTCTCTTGAGGAAAAGAAACTGCCCTCACAAACCCTATATAACTGTCTCATATCCAGTTTTCAGCCTCAGAATCAAACACAGTGGAAACAAGAAAGAAGAAACACTTACAATCACTTCCTTCTCTTCGATTTTCAAAACCCTTTCCCCCCTATGGCGAATTCATCCAAGGAGAACTCTCCAAGAAAATCAAAGAGCCATGAGGATGATGCCAATGCCAATGCTGGTGCTAATGATGATGTCGTTCCTGTTTCTGTTACTCCGACTGTTCCTGTTTCTGTTCCTCCTACTGCACCCGTTCGTGCATTTCAACTTGGAGAAGGATCCTCTTCTGTTCCTGGTGTCCAAGAAAGAGTTGAAGGGTTTTCTTCTTCATCTTCAACATCTTCCCCTGGTGCTACTCCACCGCGTAGGGTGGTTGAGATTGCCCTCGGGGGAATGAAAACTGGAGCAGGTGGTGGATCTGGGGAGGGTCGCGCAAAGAGAAAAAGACCCTTACCTTCGTCGGGGAAGAAGGGTGATGATAAGAGTCAAGGTGCTGAGAAGAAGCCGAGGAAAAAAGCAGAAATGGATGCTCCGAAATCTGATCCAATCTGTTCTTTATGCGGAAAAAGATTTGGATCCTGGAAAGCCGTTTTTGGACACCTCCGTGCACATCCTGAGCGTGATTGGCGTGGTGCATTTCCACCACCAAAGTCTGTAGCCGGTACTTGGTCACCCATCAAGATGAGTGGCCCTGAAGATTTTCAGGCTTTGCAAGTTCAGTTGCTGGCTCCAACTTTGTTGGATTTGGCTCGTGAAACTTTAAGTAAAATGCGTCAAGAAACCGCGACTGCTCCTGCTGCTGGTCCAAGCAGGGCAGTAAACATCGACCTAAACAAAGAACCTGGTGCATCATCATCTCCGTCTCCTCCACCACCACCACAGGGGGGTGATGGCAGGGGAGGGGGTGGACTGGACTTGAACAAGCCCCCACCCCCTGAAAGTGACGATGATAACAACGGTAAGGAGTGAGGAGAAGAAAAACATGCATGCATGCAGAAACCCTACACACACACATATTAAATAAATGAAACAGAGCGGTGAGATAAATGATGATGGATTTGTTTTGATTGCTTTGCCACATTTTTACCCTTTTTTTTTATGGTTGATTGCTTCAATAAGTTCCTGATATTGTGATTGATTTCTCACAGTATAGTGGGCTGAAACTCCTTTTCTTTTCCTGCAATTATATATTGTTGCATGCATGCATGCATGCAGCCTCTATGTACAAGATATTGATATATATAAATAAAGTGACGTTTCTTTTATTATTATTATTATTATTATTATTATTATTCCACTATAATCTTGTAATTATATATATCAAATCTTTCCTCTTTTTAAAAAAATTAATTAAAAAAAGCATTCATTTATATAAAAATATCACTACTCAATATCTTCAAATTATTCATTTTATACATAGTACTATCTTACGATTGTCTCGTATGATCTACCATCAGCGTATATGAATGTAAAAAATGTATTATCTTGATATATCAAAATCATGGATGGATGCAAAAAAACACGGAAATAAAAATATATATAAAAAAAGAAGATGGATACGCAAAGAACACAGATATGGCTGTATTCAAATGAAAATCTCCATCATAGTCTTGATGAAGCATGTCTGTTTCCTGGGTAATTTCTGTTTCAGTTAATTCTTGCCAAGCTTTGATTGATGGAGCCTTCAGGCCATCAACATCATGGAAACAACTACGCTATTATCATTTATTGGGTTTAAAGCATGAACCACAAGAACCGTAAGTATACAGGTAACTCTGTTGTATACCACATCTGCCCCTTGTGGCTACCAGCAAAGGTTGCCCCAGTTCATCCTTCCCTTCCCTGCACTTGGCAGTTTCCTTTTCTTTTCTTGTGGTAGTTTCCAACTAACCTATCCCTTCATTTTACTATCCTCCCATCATAATATCAAATAAATCAGAAAATTCACAATTTGATGTTGGAAATTCCTTTTTCTTCCTTTCATGATGTTCTTATAACATGATGATGTTCTTATAACATGATTTTGTTGATTTTTATAAGATTTCATGTATTTCATATTATTCAGACTATACAGATAGACGTAAAAAATTTTATAAAATTTTATTATTTTAATATAAAAAAAAAAATAAATAAATAGTTGGATTGGGATGATGGATAAATGAGGATGATCACATAAAATTGTAATTAAAAAAGGGCACAATTTTTAAGGTGGAGGGGAGAAAATTACAAAATAAAAATGGAGATAAGGAGGGAGTGTGGAAGCATGACGTTCTCATCAAGCCAACCTTTTAGCCTTTCAATGAATCTTTATCTTATCCCCTTTACCCCCCCTCCCTTCCAGAAAGTTGATTAATTTAATATTTTTTTATTAATTATATCCTAATCACTCATTAAATCATCTTGATTAATTGTTAATTTTAGTTCCTTAATTCATATGCTATTTATTCGTGTGATTATGAAAAGACTAATATGCCCCTGGCAACCGTTTTGCACCGTACAGATTTGTGGTGGGTCAATTTATTTATTTATTTATTTTCCTCTATTTTTGGCAAGCGATATAAAACATCTGACGGGGGACCTTTCTTGCCTCCAGAAGGAACTTTCTTCTTTTTCTTCTTCTTTTCCCCGATAGAGAAAAGCTCTTCTCTTCTCTTCCTCAAACAACGCCTGCCATGGATCCTTACAAGGTATTCCACAGATTCAGCAACTCATCTGCTATCTTGTTTATGCATGTACCCCTAACTTGACGGGGTTTTTTTTTTTGTATGTTGTAATTGATGCAGTACCGACCATCAAGCGCTTTCAACTCTCCTTTCTTCACTACAAACTCTGGTGCTCCTGTCTTTAACAACAACAATTCCTTGACTGTTGGATCCAGAGGTATGTCACGTATTCTACTTGTGACGAAACTCGGCTCCCTGGAGCTGTAAGCAAGCATTTCAGGATAATATATGATTATATGACTTGAGCTTAGCAAAGTTGTATACGTCTAGACTTTTTTCTGTAAACAATGAACTGGGTGTGATTCCATTCGCTGTGTTTTCATTTTCAGGGCCAATTCTGCTGGAGGATTATCATTTGGTCGAAAAGCTAGCAAATTTTGACAGGGAAAGAATTCCTGAGAGAGTTGTCCATGCTAGAGGTGCAAGTGCAAAAGGGTTTTTTGAAGTAACTCATGATATCTCCAATCTTACTTGTGCTGATTTCCTGAGAGCTCCTGGAGTTCAAACACCTATCATTCTCAGGTTTTCTACTGTTATTCATGAGCGTGGCAGCCCCGAAACTCTGAGAGACCCTCGTGGTTTTGCTGTCAAGTTTTACACCAGAGAGGCAAGTTTTGAAACAACTTCCAGCTAACTTTAGAGTAAACCATTTACAAAATCATGTTGATTTTTATATGATTTTAGATTCTATTGTTGCAAGCATTTAATTCTCACTTTCAGAAAGCAAAAGTAGTGATAAGAAAGCATGAATACTGCTTAAAGAACAACTGTATCTTGTTTCTGTCAGCTTAACTAAAAACAGCACCAATGAATCCTGACGTTTGAATACAGTCATATTAAACTAATTCAGAATTATATGATTCCCTTGCTCTTTCTTTTGTAATCTTTTTCATTTGCGAACTCTTCTGGTGATTAGCTCCTCGCTTGGAACTTGAAGCTTTCTCCATTTTATGTGATTTCTGAAAGGAATTATGAACTGCTGGGTGTTTTCTGATTCTTGATATATTATCTAATTGTTAGCTTCCAAGCTGTGGCCTGCCAGCTTCGTGTTTTGTCTGTTTCTGTATTTCTATTTATATAGAGACAAGCTTTCCATAAACAAATCAAGACCGTCTGTTTCATTTGAAATATGCTGATTCAGAATCTGTTTTCATCAGGGTAACTTTGATTTGGTGGGCAACAATTTCCCTGTCTTTTTCATCCGTGATGGGATGAAGTTCCCTGATATGGTTCATGCTCTGAAACCCAATCCCAAGTCGCACATTCAGGAAAACTGGAGGATATTGGACTTCTTCTCCCACCACCCTGAAAGCTTGCATATGTTCACCTTTCTCTTTGACGATATCGGTGTTCCTCAGGATTACAGGCACATGGATGGTTCTGGTGTTAACACATACATGCTCATCAATAAGGCTGGGAAAGCACGCTATGTGAAATTCCATTGGAAACCAACTTGCGGGGTCAAGAGTTTGTTGGAAGAAGATGCCATAAGAGTTGGTGGAGCTAACCACAGCCATGCTACTCAGGATCTCTATGAGGCAATTGCAGCTGGAAACTACCCTGAGTGGAAGCTTTTCATTCAGACAATTGATCCTGAGGACGAAGACAGGTTCGATTTCGATCCACTTGATGTGACCAAAACTTGGCCTGAAGACATTTTGCCATTGCAGCCTGTGGGTCGTTTGGTTTTGAACAAAAACATTGATAACTTCTTTGCTGAGAATGAACAACTTGCATTTTGCCCTTCTATTGTGGTGCCTGGAATTTACTACTCGGATGACAAGTTGCTGCAAACTAGAATTTTCTCCTATGCCGACACTCAAAGGCACCGTCTGGGACCGAATTATCTGCAGCTTCCTGCAAATGCTCCCAAGTGCGCTCATCACAACAATCACCATGAAGGTTTCATGAACTTTATGCATAGGGATGAGGAGGTATAATCTCTTTCTTTCCAAACTTTCACACACGACCAAGCCTTCATCTTGAGACTCCTTGGAATCAATATGAATAGATATTTATGCAATCATTTGGTGGGAGACCTGTACCTTGTTAATATGATTTCTGATCATGTGTTGGTTTCAGGTCAATTACTTCCCGTCAAGGTATGATCCTGCTCGTCATGCTGAGCAGTACCCGATTCCTCCTCGTGTGTTATCTGGCAAGCGTGAGAAGGTTAGTCTTTTCCCTCCATTGTTGAAACTTTTCAAACATCAGGCTGACTGGTATTAATAAGATCAGTATGAGCTGACAAGTTGATTCCATCATTACAGTGTGTGATTCCAAAGGAGAATAACTTCAAGCAGCCTGGAGAGAGATACCGTTCCTTCTCACCAGAGAGGTACCTAAGACAAGCTGTCGTTCAGTTTCAGACTTCGTTAATATGATATTTCTGATATGAAATATTGACATATTATCTTCCAGGAAAGAGCGTTTTATCCGTCGTTGGGTCGAGGCCTTGTCTGACTCAAGAGTCACCTACGAAATACGCAGCATTTGGATCTCATACTGGTCTCAGGTAATCATGCTTAACCAAGACACGACACATATAACACGATCAAGGGGGAGAAGGGTGGCTTACGATGTATTCTTGGTGGTTTTGTGGTTACAGGCTGACAGGTCCCTGGGACAGAAGATTGCATCTCACCTGAACATGAGGCCAACCATGTGAAAGACGTTGCGTGGGAAACTGAAAGCAATAATCAGACTATAGCAGTTGATTACTACGCATTTATGTGTCCCGTAATCAGAAAAAGAAAACAGAAATACATTGCAGTTTTGCCTGGTGATTGATGGAAGAGGCTGTGTAATACAATTACTTTGTGATGATGTGGTGTTGTTGTTCAAATGTGCCTGCTTCTGTATTAATAAGATGACCCCTTTGTGTTTCTAATATAACCTTTTCTCTATCATTATTAATATTTATTTTTTTAAAATATAGTTTCCAACAAATAGTTTTTTTTATCAAATCATTAATTTAAAATATATATTTCACCTTCATACATAAAATGTTTATAAAAAATAAGATAAATCCCAAGAATTACGAGCAAATAGAATTCATTTTTTATACATGAAACAGGACTATAGAATTATTATATCAGTTATATTCATTAATAAAATAAATTAATAAATTATTCAATAATTATGTCTTATCACAAGAGTTGAAATTTATAACTATGAGAAGTATTAAAACTATTACATGAAATGTAAATATAATTATAAATAATAATATCAAATATAAATATAATTTATTGTGAAAAATATTTAAATAATTATATATTATTAAATAATAAAAAATATTATTAATGAGTTTAAAATTTGTAATATATAAAGGGTATTTAGCAAAAATAGGATTTTTGATTATTGGGGATTTTCGAACCGAAATCTAATAATTTCATTAGGGACATTTTCCGACCAAAAACATTTTGAAATAGAAAATAAAAAATAGGAAGACAGGTTGGAAAGAGTTACTAGCAGGTTGGGGCCCACTACATGTTTATAATTAATTAATAGTACATTAAAAAATAAAAAATATATATATATATCTATATATTTATTTAAATTTAGTTTTAAAGAATAAAATAATGTGAGGGTGATTATACGTGAAAACCTATTATCCGCTGGTGCTTAGTCATCAAATCCAACGGTGGAGGTTGGAGCACCATTGTCGCTGAGAATTGACAATGTCAAAGAAGCAAATGGGGAAAGGAAAAAGAAATTCAGAGAAAAAGCATATAAATATATCAGAAATGAACGAATAATAGAATTTACTGTTTATGTTTTAGCAGTTTCAGAAGAAGCCGAAATCCAAGCATTGAAACACGTTCAACCTCATTATTTTTCAAGCTTGATTATATATTTTTGAAGAAAATTTTCAATTTCATCTGCTGCTGCTTGCTGCTGCTGTTGTTTTAATTGTGCCTCAGATTGTTGAATTTTTAGGGGTTTTTTTGTTTGATTGAAATTGGATCCTTGAGGAAAAATTGGATTTGGTGTTAGAGAATGATGGAGAGAGCAGAGTCGGGAGAGAAGCTGTATACGAAAATGAGATTATGGGAATTTCCAGATCAGTATATAATTGAACCGACTGATGGATCTTCCGCCTCTCCTTTAGCTATTAATCGCGCTGATGCTTCCTTCAAGCTTCTCGGTTAGTGGAATTTTGTTTTGATTTACTTTTTTCTATCTGTTAGTAAAATCATTTAGTTCGATTTTTTTTTATTTGAATTAATGGCACTCGATTCTTCATTTGGAAAATTATTGATTGTTTCGATTGATAACAGATGGCGTTCCAGAATGTAGCTCTCTTCGTGTTCCTAAAATCAGCACTATTTTTGGTGTGGTTGGGATGCTTAAGCTTGTTGCAGGTATTGAATAATTTAAATTAATTACCGCGCTTCACAAGTTATTAGTTTCTTAAAGGTCAAGCAATCGTCCTTTTTGGCGGATCAATGAGTCTTATATTTAGATTTGGAATTTTTGTTATTGCTGTAAATGTTCATTTGTTAGTTTCATATTAACGATTTGTTGTTTGTGTTGTATTAACCAGAGAGTGGATAACCGCATTGTGATTTTGGTTGTGATTAGGTTCATATTTAATAGTTATAACGGAACGTGAATGTGTTGGATCGTACTTGCACCATCCTATCTTCAAAGTTGCGTCTTTGAAGATTTTACCTTGTGATCATTCTCTTCAAAATTCCCCTACAGAACAGGTATATCTGCTGCTGCTGCTGCTTCTCTTCTTCGTTGGTTGGTGCTTCTATATGATTATTTCATGCCAGTTGGAAATGATTCATAGCCTATGAAATGTACACCAACTTTGGCAGAAAAAGGTGGAGGCTGAATTCTCTAGGCTGCTTAATGTTGCAGAGCGGACTACTGGTCTGTATTTCTCATATGACACCAATTTAACTCTCAGGTAACAGTTATTCCCTATTGGTGATAATTTTTCCTTCTTTCTTTTAAAATTATGGCTCAATATACCCACTCATGATTATTCATTCTGGAGACCTCAGGCGCCACCATTAGGTCCTCCAGTAGTTAAATTGGTATCGACAACAATCATTTATATATTGCATATTTATATATATTACTCGTCAAAAAGGAAAAGGGGAACTAACTGAGAATGTTCCATTGTCCAATAAGGAACTAAATTTTAAATAGGAATACTACTAAAAAAACACTTTCTACTAATAGTAAAAATAGGAAAATATATAATCTCTAGTTAGGAAGAATATGCATCTCTATCGCAAAAGTTGCTGATGGTTGAACTTTGTGAATGGTCATCTAAACCTAGTCTATTACTTATAATTAAGATTTAAACATCATTACTCCATTAAGTGGAACTAATCTATTTATGAATGCATGTACATGTGCACTAAATTAAGTAAAACTAATCTTTTTTGTGGCAGTGCTCAGCGGTTACACGATTTGGGTGATGAATCTAAGTTACTTCCTCTTTGGAGACAGGTAACTGTTGACACTTGATGGCTTCCCTTCATTCTCCTTTCTCTTTCAGCTCTCCATTTTACATGATTTTTACCATGGAAAGTTGATAGCCCTACAACAGAGATACCTCGTTTTTACTTTCCTCTTAAATTCAATTATTTTTTGGTTCTCGTCTTCTTGACAAGAATAAGGTTTCAGCTTTTCTACATTTTAGTTGAAATATTTATAGGCATTTGTTATGATTAAATTTCCACTAAATTAGGCATGTTGCTTGTGTCATCAAATGTTTGTTGCAGGCAGAACCCAGGTTTCTCTGGAACAATTATATGTTGGAACTGCTCATAGATCACAAGGTTCAGTTATTTCCTTGGTTCTGTTTTCTGTCACTTTCTTATGGTGTTGAAAATTTGTAGCAACCATCTAACCTTTTATCCATCTCTTCTTTGCAGCTTGACCCGTACCTGCTTCCAGTTATCCAAGGAAGTATCCTTAAATATGATTCTCTTAGCTATTATGTTGCAATTCTAATTGAATTTTTTCTTTCTTTGAGTTTGACTTAACTGGTATTCAGGCTTTCATAATTTTCAAGCAGCTATTGGGAAAGAAATAATTGATGTTACTTTGATTGCTAGGAGATGCACAAGGAGAAATGGTAACTGAAGGGAGTTTCTTCAGTCCTCTCTAGTTTTGAGTTCAAATACATATCTTGACCTGTTCTATTTGAATTTTTTTCTTTTACCCTTTTATGAACTAGTTGTTTTGATGACATATTTACTAAAAGAGTGACTGAAACTGCTAGCTAGAATTGGGTTGGGGTCCAATTCTAAAATGCATATGAGAATTCTATGAATTCTTGATGACATTGATCAAAGTTATTGTTTCAAAGAAAGGATTGCAAATGGAGTCCCTAAATGCAAACTCAACTCAGTTGCCTTTACTACATGTTAATTGGGGTTGCCTATATGGATTCTCATCCTCCATTATGTATGGTTTTGAGTTGCATTTTCTGAAGCAGTGGCAATATATAAGTAAAAATTATCTGGTTGTACGAACATGTAATCCTATAATACTTCTCAGAAGCATATTCATGTATCAATATATTTATGGACTTCTTATTTAATTAATGTCATGAGAATTTGTATTCTTGGAAGGCACTCGCATGTGGAGAAGAGGAGCTGATCCTGATGGGTATGTTGCTAATTTTGTGGAAAGTGAGCAAATTGTACAGATGAATGGATTTATGTCATCTTTTCTTCAGGTATTGTACTTAAATGTTTTAGATGGTCTAGCTGTATTATTTTGAGTTTCGTAGGTTTAAAATAATGCTGAACATAAGTTAATGGTCCTTAATGCTAAAAGGACAGAAATGCTAAGCTTAAAACTCTGAATGCAATCAAAAGCTTAAACAAGAAATATGAATTCGGGTTACATGATATATGCTCATCATAATTGCTCTTTTAGGGTACTCATCAAATATGCTTTTGAAGCTTAAGTTGACAGTGTGATGGAACAGGTTTTACTTCAGATTTATCTCATTTCTTCTGTTTGTCACCTTTAGATTCGGGGTTCAATGCCATTTCTTTGGGAGCAGATTGTTGATTTAACTTATAAGCCTAAATTTGAGATTGTCAGACCTGAGGATGCTGTGAGTGATAATGCCCATTCCTCCATTGCCTTGTTATAAATTTTTGAACCATGCATCTGTGAAGTGACTTTTGGAATTTTGCTTGTAATCCAGCCTCAAGTAGCTGAGCGGCATTTTCTGGATCTGAGAAAAAAGTATGGAGGTGTATTAGCAATTGACCTTGTCAATAAGGTGAATTTTTTTTATTTATCTCTTACCATGAAAGTTTTGATATTTGCTTAGCTAAAATTGTACTGTACCTGATGATTTTTGTAGCCTGCTTGCTTGGTCAATTTTACTTCATTGATATAATTTAAAGAGGATAACTGGTCATTTGTATGCCTATGAACTGTGCGCATCATAACATAGTTTGTACATGAGCTCGCTTAATGTTCTTTTCTTTCCAATTGTTGTTAACCTACCTTAGCTCTTTTCAGCATGGAGGTGAGGGACGCTTAAGTGAAAAATTTGCCAGTGCCATGCAACACATTGTTAGTGATGATGTAAGGTAGAATCTCCTTCAACGCCAGCAATTTCCTTTTCTTTTAGAATGTGTTCATTTAATGACTTAAAACTATTGAATATTGTAGATATCTACACTTTGATTTTCATCAAATTTGTGGCCATATTCACTTTGAACGCCTCTCCATCCTTTATGAACAAATCGTGGATTTCCTTGATAAAAGCGGGTATGGTTTTGTTCATTGATTTGAAAATAACAGATTTGATTTCTAATGGAACTTTGTTACACTATGCTTATGAGGAGAGAGGTCTTCCATGTGTGTAGTAGTGATAATTTGTTCAATGGAATAAGTTTCTGGATTCAATACCTTGATAACTTTTTTCTTTTGTACTAATAGGTTCCTATTGCTGAATGAAAAGGGTGAGAAAATGAAGGAGCAAACTGGTGTTGTTAGGACCAACTGTATTGATTGCTTAGATCGTACAAATGTCACCCAGGTCTGCTAATTTCTACAGCATAGATGTTGATTCTTCTAGTTTTGCTTAGATTCAAACAAGATAACATGTCTTGTGAATTAGAAGTCAGATACTCTTTGAATTCAAGAATTTTCTGTTAATTCTCAATGATATGTTTTTTGTGATGCTACATTGGTCATGCGAACGTCCCTATGTACTTTCGTTTAAGGACGACGTAAGACTTTCTTCAGGAAGTCCATGCTTCTGTTTTAGCCTTGTGTATTGTATAGTTCTGTCACCTAATAGTACACAGCAAGTTCATCCTCCAAGGACGATGAGAGAATTTATTGGTAGTGCAAAATCCATTGAAAGATGTAAAGATTTAAATGGAAACTAGTAAATTGATTAAACTGTCAACTAATGATTTTCTTTGATTTTATTTCCTTTAAATTTTCTTATGTTGTTCGTGTATATTTTTTCTTTCATATTTTTATTCAGTATGATTAGTTATCATTGTGCTTCTTGTGACAATCTTATATTTGGCTACAGAGCATGATTGGTAGAAAAATGCTAGAGATCCAACTGAGAAGGATTGGTGTTTTTGGTGCAGAAGAAACTATTAGTTCTCACCCAAATTTTGATGAAAGCTTTAAAATATGTGAGAACATGCATTTTTTTTCCCGTTTTCACAAGATCATAAGTCTCTCTATGTCCTAATGAAATTTACACTTTCCTACTACTGTTAACTTGATTTAACATTTGAGTATTTGGCATCGCTTTCTGTTATTTTTCTGTCTTTAGTGTGGGCTAATCATGGGGATGACATAAGCATTCAGTATTCAGGAACTCCTGCTCTGAAAGGAGATTTCGTAAGGTATGTTCTGTAAATTCATTTCAAAGTATCATACTTGAATCTGCATTCTACCTTGACTCATTGTAACTGATTCTCACATAATGATTAGTTGTCCCAGGAAGAAAATTTTTCGAAAGTACTGAAGATAAGAGGATCTAAACCAGGAAGCCTTACAAAAAAATTAAAATTCTGGAATATTGCTTTGGTCCTAACTCTTCAAAGTAGAGAGTTACTAGAAGTCCCTGAATTTCCTTAAGGACTGAACATTGTATCTTTTTTCTCCCTTTCATTACATCCTTGGATGTCAGAGATTCTGGATTGCAATACGTTAATCATCTCAGCAACTTTATAGTTCTAATGCTCAGCTTACCATAAAATATATTATGGATTTTGAACTTTGTTGCTTGAAAGACCCACCATTTCCAATTTAGTATATTTGCTTGGCGTGGGCGAATGGGTTTCTCCTATTAATTTTGCATAATATTTGAGGTAGCATTTTGTTGGTTGTAGATGCTAGCAGTGAGAGACTAGGAACTGAAAACAGCCAATCAGTATTCACCGTTTAGATAATAATTAAACTTAATGAAATGTAGGACATTTAATCGTCTAGATTCTGAGCTTCTAGCTCATACTTCCTTTTAGTTTAATGCAATTGCACCTACTTTGATGTATTCGATATGGAAGTGTCAACAGATACTTCAATCTCTGTTGTAATTTTGATGCCTTATTTGCTGAAGTTATTATAATTTGCTTACTACGAAACTTCTAATTCTATTGAGTTGCAGATATGGCCAAAGAACAACACAAGGAATTCTTAAAGATGGCTGGAATGCCCTTGCTCGCTATTATTTTAACAATTTTTCTGATGGTACAAAACAGGTGGGTTTGCTTCACTGTATTCAAATTATAGGCTAGTGAAGGAATTTGAGCTTTGTTTCTCATCAGTTCATAGAAGTTTTATAGTTAATTTGCGTTGAGCTTGTTTCCTGCTTGAGGTTTTAACTTGCTTTAGATGGATGACTTTTCTTTATTCGTTTTATTCAAGTAATAATTTGTACCTGTAACCTGCAATTTCATTTCTTTTGAGTGAAGTTTTCTTGTTCATATGCCTTAAGAAGAGAACATCTCTTTCATAATGTTCCCAATGACTTTTGCTTACTATATTTTAATTTGTGGCGTGTATGTGAAGGATGCCATTGATCTCTTACATGGACATTACATTGTTTCTGTGAGCCGCGATATGAGTCCTCCATCACAATCAGGGGTCCTTGAGAATATAGCTGTGAGTACAAATCAATCAATCAATCAATTTTCTTTCAGAATATGTTTTAGATATTTATGGGGATTGCTGGGGTCAATTTTCCTTATGTTCTTCCTCATTTGTTCCTTCCAATCAAAGTTTTTGTTGATAAAGTTTACAACACAAGAACCTAAGGCTTAAGCAACGTTGTTTACCCTGATATGGATCCTTGTGATTCATTTTTATTTACCAAAAAATAATAATTCAACTAGCTCGTTCTCACCATTTAGTTATTGGTAACATGTTTTCCATCGATTGGATTTAAACAGATATTAAAATAGTTGGAAAGCTTGTTTTTGTTAACTTTCCTTCACCAAATTATCATTTCCAGTTATGCTTTTAGCCATATTTTCATTGTTAATGCAGGAGAGCTTCCTCATTTGCTATTTATTCAATTTGCTGACATCACCTACATTGTATACCTCAACTATAACATCAATTTCTCCTTGCAGTCTTTTCCATTGGCTTTGTTAGTGATCTGTGCTGGGATCTTTTTTGCTATGATATCTCTTCGACAAGGTGGGTTGACTAGTTTTCGTTTCTGTTGAACAAGATATTTCTAGACAATAGTTGAAGGTGTCTGTTTCTGCATGTGATTCACATAATAGAGGAAGATGCAAAGTGAGCACTCAATAGGAGGTTGCATGGCCAAAAGCCAACTTCTTAAAGCATGTTTATCTGTAGTGAAAGCCTTTAAGAAACTTTAGTAGCTATTAGACTACCAATAACTTCGATAGTGGATGAAATGGTTAGCTTGATACTTGACCTCAAGCGCACTAAAGACCCTTTTTTTGGATGGCCTTTATGTGCCTTTGAATGCTAAATATAGATTTAGCTTGCTATTTCTTTTCAATAAATTTAGCTTGTGATATGGAAAAATGGAGTGAATAATAAAGCAAAGGAAAGAAATTTAGAACTCTTGATCTGTATTGAAGAAAATGGTTATTGATATCCAAATGCACAGGTTGGTTTGTATGTGTATATTTGTGGATCCATGTTTGCCCTCATCAATTGGTTTAAATGTCTCTCTCCATTTCTCATTACATATAATCCTCTCTATCATTTAAATTAAATGAAATAATACAATCAATTGCTATAAGTTAATTGAGATTGGCTTGTGAATTCTGTTTTCCATTTAGAACGGTTTTAGAAAGATTTTAGACCACTAGATCACTTTGAATTACCGTTCTCCTTGTGGGTTTAGGTCTAAAGATTAAGCAACAAATTGAGATACGCATCACAACCATTTCTTACTGATCCAATTTCACTTTGATGTGCAGTTCCCTATGGTATTCGTTACTTGTTCTTCTCATTTATATGGGGAAGCCTTACTGCTGGTATGGGAGCATTTGTGAAGGCGAATGGACGTGTTTTCTGCAATCGGCCTCGTCTGCACAGGCCTCGCCGTTGATTACAGGTTCTCTCAGCTCCAGCAAATATAAAAGTTCCTCTGAAGCCCCTAGCCTGCTACTTGAGTTTATTCTTTCACAATTATTTTTGGTTGCTTATATCAGAAAGTTTTGAACTCCTGATATTCTTTAAGGCTTTTTGAGTGGCCTGAATACCACTATTTTCCCACTTTTTGTTTCATATTCTTTAATGTATCACCGAATCTTTCTGCCATGTTCAAGTTTGGCACTCTTAGGTGGCAAGGTTACTGGAATCCTTTGCAGCTTTAACGTTTGTATCAAACCTGCCATTACAAAGATCGCTATCCCGGCCTCCTGTAATGATGTGGTTGGCAATTCTCAGTTGTAACTTTCAGTAACAGTTAATTGTCGATTTTTATTTATAAAGGAAAACCACAAATTTTCAATTATTATTTCTTTGAAACAGTTGACAATTGATAATTTTTCTCTAATCTCGATCTGCAAGTGCTATGCTCTTCATGCAGTGATCGAATTTCAAATCTTTATACTTGAAGAGAGAGCATGTAGCAAATTTCAGCAATGACAGAAGCCCAAGAGTTCAGGGAAAAATCATATCAACTTACGTCGAGTTTGGGTAATAAATTTGCCATTCAAGCTGTGTGAATTTGGTCTGCGTATGGGGGCCAGTACAAGTGGAACTCTATCTTGTATACAACAGTGAGGCCTTTCAGATCCACCGGAGACGACGTCACATACCCTTGCACAAACAAGAAGTCACCGGTGCCTCCAACGACAGGATGATCAGCAGGCTTGATATTATGCGTGCCTCCAACGATGGAGATTGACCCTTTGTGGTGCTTAAGGCGTAGCGTTATCTTAGCCGTAGAAATACTGGTTAGACCGTCAAGACTAGACGTTATAGAAGTTCCTTCGGCAACACCAACAATCCTGGAAGTTCGGTTCGGTGAAACTGTCATTGGATCCTGGAAAACGAATATGGTGCCGAAAGGCGTCGTGGCTTGACTGATATTTGCTCCTGCAACACCATTCACTATTATATATCCAGTTTTATTGATGGTCTCCTGCTGGTATAGTGCAAAATGAAGAGACTTGATTCCATGGTGGTGGTTTGAAGTGTAAGTTGGCTTAAGAAAAAGAAGCAACACCGAAGCAGAAAGAGCACAAGGCCACAGAGATTTAGCCATGGCAGACATATTTGGCAGATGTTGAGAACATAAATGAGTACAAATACATATAACAACAGGCTTATTATTTATAGGAATCATATCCAATCACTGCAGAAACTTAGGCTAGTGGTGGAAACAGACTATTTTTTGTCCATGTATACGGAGAAAATGAACCTGTCAAATTTGTCTACCAAGTCAAAAAAGCGTGCCGTGTCTGAAACGTTGGAAAATAGGTGAATTTCGCTCTCAAACCCATGAGTCATGACTGCTGTCAATTTCAATTGTGTGGAAAATCATAACAATCCGTCGGAAGAATGAGTATATTAATATAGTCCTGGCTCTCTGATGCATACCTGCTGATTTTTGTCATAGGATGTGATATGACAATTCTAAATTATCAAGTCTGGTAAAAGCAACTCAACACCTGCTTCTGTTTTTTTATTCAAGTCTTCTGAAAGTAACCACTCACAAGCTACCATGGGGTAGTCACTAGCATGGGTTTAATTAAATATATTAGCCGACTCACCTGCCAAACTAGGCATTCATATTGAAGCTATTATTCTGATAAAATGAAACCAACCAAACAAATATACAATTGACTAGAAAAAATATCAGCTTATTACTATAAATTTAGCACCATATCCTGACAAAATCAGTTTAGTTAGTGTTCAGATGATAAATGTATATGAAAAACAGCATGCAAGGATGCTTTTCCTAGAAAAAATTGTAGAAATTTCTGAAAAGACTAGATGATCAATCAATTCTTACTATTCAGTTCCAGGGATTGCTGACATATAAACTTGATTCCAGGTTTGCTGACATTAAAGCCACAAATTCC
The DNA here is from genome assembly GCA_948192965.1 of Dalechampia spathulata. Taxonomy (NCBI): domain Eukaryota; kingdom Viridiplantae; phylum Streptophyta; class Magnoliopsida; order Malpighiales; family Euphorbiaceae; genus Dalechampia; species Dalechampia spathulata. The sequence goes on from CANYBF012286855.1 coordinate 42,910, forward strand.
GGGTAGCTGACATCAAAGTCTTGTTACTACTCAATGCAATGCTTATCTACAAGTTTTTGTAATCAATGGCAAATTTCTTATAAGACGGCTAAATATTGGCATTCATTTGTTATAACTACTTACAGTTTGAAGTTTTAACAGTAAATGAGCAAAACCGAGGAGTGAGTAATTGTGAAATCAATTCAAGTTCTCAAAAGATTCCATGGAAATGGATTAACAGAGAACTAGAGGACTGACCGATGCCTTGTGATGTTTAGCATCTTCCAACGAACATTTTTTCAAGAGAAGAATAAAACAAAGACAGCTTCAGGTCGATCAAGCCCCCTGAATTATTTGATCCATCTGGCCAAGACAGCTCCGTAACAGCACGGGTTGGAGACATATCCGGCACAGTCGTTCAGGATTACTTCCTCTAGTTACATTCAGAAAAAAGAGGAGGAAAGCTTAAAAGCATGCAAATACTTGAGCTAGTTGGCAGATTTTCTACATCTTGCAATCCGCAATTGAAACGCTGCAGCAGCGCCTCTTTGTTCATCCATCATTGTTCAAAACTATAAATATTCATCATGAGCTGCTAATTTTAATTCCAGTATGATATGACCCACAAGCCCTGATAAAGAAATGAGCTAACAGACAGCATAAGGTCAATTTCAAAAATTTTTAACCCCAATGTACAATATTGTATAAATGAAATATCTTGTGCCATAAATGGAATATGGGTACAGATCTCGTAAAAAATAACATGAGTTTATTATGGTTTCACCAAATAACTGACTCATACTGAACTTCATGTTAAAGCATAGCTCCATATGGAAAAAGCTCATGGCCGAAAAACAAGCATTTCAGAAGCCCAACGAGGAAAGCGATCGCATGTTAGAGCTACCTAGATTCCAGGAGAATACTGGGAAAGTATGGAATGGTAGTGTGCCAATTGGAATAAGATATCGTTCTGCTGCGTTCAATTTGTTACAACTGCTTCTTTTTCTTTTCCAAATAAGAATGACTACACTGGTAGTCTAGTACTGCCCGCACCAAGTGCCGTAAACCAATTTCTGGCCACAATGCATCTGGAGAATACAACATGCAGTCACCAGCCTGCCATAGTAGAAAGTTGCTTAACCGGGTCTCTCCAGAACTACGAATAAGGATATCCGGCTCAGGAGCTACAGCCATATACATGTGCTTCTCTATGTCTACCAGCTTTATGGCAGAATACTCACCTTGCCTCTTCTCACTCTCTTCATATGGAAGTACGCCATTTACAATTCTATTTTCCATCAGGGCTTGATCTTTATCCAATTTATTTTCATATGATCTTTGGGTAACAGGTATAGCCATGCTGCTTTTGTTCCCATCCCGTTCAACCTGTCTAGTCAGCACATTGCTGGGTGCACTCATCTTTGTTTCTCGAGATCCATCAACTTCATCTGTCCGAATTTCTTGACAATTGCCATTTATTTTCATGATATTCTCTAGTTCTTCCATGCAACCATTAACAGGCTTACTCAAGATCAATGGATGAGAACCCAGACGCTTATTTTTACATGATGCTTGAACAGCGTGCACAATCTCGTCACATGAAGTATAGGCAATGCAGATTAAGAGGGTAACCTTGGCGTTATTGGCAGTATCCCTCATAACCTTTTCTGCGGCAATCCTGACAGGTTCACTCAGAAGTGTCAAATTGCCTATAAAATACACTCTGATCCCATATTGCTTCACAATACTTTCTTCCTTGAGCAACTCCTCCATCTTTTCTAGCATCAGGTCCATAAGGTCCTGAACATCTTCTGGTTTCCTTTTAAAATTATCAATGCTAAATGCATAAATAGTCACATACTTAACTCCCAATTCATAGCAATACTTTAGCATGGATATAAGTGTTGAAAATCCAGCTCTATGGCCAGCCCCTTCTTTCATGTTTTCCTTCTTAGCATACCTCCGATTTCCATCCATAATAAAGGCAAGGTGCTTGGGGATGGGCCCTACTGAAAGAACGCGAAATACGCACATCCTCATAAAACTGGCCAAATTTCCAAACAGCTCACTCACTCTACTATTGCCATTCTTCCCCATTCTATTCAAAATTAAATTGCAACTGTCAAACTGACCTGTTCAAGAAAATAAGGAAAACGAGTTAATCCTGTCAATTAGTTAATACTGCTAATACAGGATTCGTCCAATGTTGTAGTGCTCAAATGAAAGTGTGATGGTAATTAACTAAGGTAAGGTTGAGCTTTTAAAACCGATTGCTGTTCTTTACAACAAAAGGCTAAATTTAACATAACATGTGATTGATGCATAGTAAACTTTACATAGAATTCCTCAAATGCAGAAGTGCACAAATGAAAGTCTTAAGCAATTAACCACTTCTAGTGGTAAGCTAAGGTAAAGCTTTACAGTTGATTGTTGCTCTTTACAACCAAAAGATAAACTTTATATAACACATCGCTCCTACATCAATATTTTCTTACACACAAGTGACATTAAATTGGTTCGCAACATGTCAAGTTCAACGATCAAAGAAACACAAAACTAATGAATGAAGTAATTCCCAGACTTCAAATGTACCAAAACCAAATATTTGCTCTATATATATGCATAGATTGTGAATTATGATACCAACAAAGGAAACAAGTGATGGAACAAGAAGTCGCCAAGCCTTTGTTTTATTTATTTATGTACTAGTATAATCTTTTGTTCTAGTTCTATATGGAAATGGAAGCACGTAGATCAGTTTGATAGCAATGATAGCGTTATTCACCACAGAAAACGCAATGCTCTAAGGATGAACAGTCAAGTTTAGCAAAACAATCTCAAGCTGCAATTTAAAGCTGCAGTACGTAACATTGAAACACCCGTCACTACAATCCATGAATCGACTCTAATAAACTAATTAAAACCAAGAAATTCAATCTAAAACTTGGGTCTTTACCTTTGATCTTCAGAGATTACAGCAACCAGGGAACACAGACAAGGATAAAATCCTCAGAAACTCAAATTAAAAAAAAAAAAAGGAAAACAAGCAGACAGATGAAGACAAGTTTATCAAGTAAGAAGTGTAAACTATCAAAATAAGTGAATCAAACACTCAAAAGAGACGATTTTTCAAGCATAGGATGGGTCAAATCTCTTCTTTAGAGAGTACCTTTTAGCAGGCGGCTGAAGCGGGAAATTTCCAATTAGACTAACTATTTGACATTTCTTCAGAACTTACGATTATTATTGATGAAAAAGAAAAGGACGTACGCTTTTTCCAATATGGATTGTTCTTCTTATAGCAGCGCTTTAGATTGTTCAACTACAGCTAACAGCTTCTCTCAAACTCCATCAAACGCAGTACTGAAATATTCGTATTGGTTCAGCTGCATGAGAAGACAGAGCGTTTACATGGTACCGTCGAATCACTTCAGGATTCGATAGTTGAGTTTTAATTTCGGCGGGGGAGCAATCAGAGGGTAACGGCTGTCGGAGAATAGGCGTCGGCTGTGGAGGTCCTCATTCTGTATGCTTCGGCTTGGGCTGGAAATGAGTCAGAGGCGCGTTGAGCTCCACTTGTATCATAACATTAATCATAAAATATTTAAATAAAAAACATATAAATTTTAATTTTATTAATTTATTTAATATATAATAATAAATAAAATTATTAATTATATATAATTTATTTTATATTAATATTCATCAAAATAGACTAATAAATAAAAATTATATTAATATTCACAGTCCACCTTTTTACCCTTTATTGTTTTCTGTGGGAAAATGGCAAGAAGGGCATCTGTCAAAATACAAATACAACCCTAAACCAGCACTCCCCAAAGCCCTCCTTCTTACCACCTCAGCCTTCTCTCCGCCGCCGCTTCATCGGAGACTTCACCGTCATTCATGGCCTTCACTTACTCCCACAATCGCCTTGTCACCACCCTTACATTACAGCCAGCCATCTCTACTTCTATTATTATTATTATCCCCTCGATTTCGACCGCACCCATTCACTGAAAAAGCAAAACAAAGTTTCAAGCTTTATCTCATCTCATCCTCTTTTTCTTCATATTATATTTTTTTTTTTAATACATTTCCTTGGTGGGTATATTGGAACGTAATAGATGGGTAGTCTGAGCGGTTCTAGTGTTTGCTTGAAACAGTCTTCTCTTCAACTTCAGCTTCCTCATTCGGTTTCTACTGAAGTCTATAAGAGGTTCAAAAGAAAAAGAAAAAAATCATAGCTTTTCTTTATTATTTGGATTAGTTAATTGATTATTTTTGTGGGTCTTGTACTTTCTTGTTTATTTTATTGGAAAATAAGTTGTTTATTTTATTGGAAAATAAGTTTTCTCATTATACCCTTTTGGTGTTTGGATGTATGTGTTGTTTATTGATCTTTAGCAGCATACCCTTTTGGTGTTTGTATATAAGTGTTGTTTATTGATCTTTAGCAGCATAGAGGATGCTAGTTTTCTTTTTGTCTAGCTATTGCTTGATGTTCCGTTTGTCTTTTGTTGCAGGAGAAATGCTAAATGGAGATCTCCACAAGCTGCTGTGATACCTAATATTCATCTTCCCATGCGTAGTTTTGAAGTTAAAAATAGGTAATTTTTTAATTGAATTGCTAAGCTAAACGCGATGCTTTCTTTAAAATCAATGATCGATGAAAAATGCTTCTGAAATCTATTCTGGTTGCTGTTTATATGAAGTGAACCAGATTAAAACATAAGACAGAAGAAAAGGTAAAATTTCATTCGACTTTAAGCATGTGAGAGAGAGATTAAAAATGGAACATTTCAACACCAGTTAAATCTGGAGCTACTTGACTTGCAATGATTCATTGTAAGTGGATTCCTATTGTTTTTTCCCGTTGTGTTTTAACTATCATTTGTAAATGAAGTGGTTTTCTCAAAATTAAAGATGATTGATCACTTTGATTTGGCCCTGGCCTAAAATTGATATTGAAACTACAAAGCCTGGGATAGACTAGATAGAAAATTTGAATCTGCATGTAGTTGGTTCAAATGGCTGATAAATTGAATGATGGGAATTATTTATCAAAACATTCTAAAACCGGATCTTTGAGTGTGATAAGGATTCATGGGAAATGTTTCTGTTATGCTATAATCTGGTAAAGTGCAAACTATATTTTGTATGCTTTGCAACACTTGATGTATATACAGTATTGGCCATTAAGAAGAAATCATTCTTGTTTGATGTGCACGTGACTGGTGTGCCATGCATTTTTATAAGCAAAACTCTGAAAGTCTTTATGAATGTGCTGGTTGTCAATTTACATGTTTGGTTTTAAATTTTATGCTGTTGACAATTTATGAACTCTTTCCAATGCTATAGGACATCATCGGAGGATATAAAATCTGTTAGATTGATAACAGCCATCAAAACTCCATATCTACCTGATGGTAGATTTGATCTTGAAGCATACGATGCCTTGTTAAATATGCAAATTGTCAATGGTGCTGAAGGTGTAATAGTCGGTGGCACAACAGGTGAAGGTCAGTTGATGAGCTGGGACGAACACATTATGCTCATTGGCCACACAGTTAACTGCTTTGGTGGTTCAATGAAGGTGATTGGGAACACTGGAAGCAACTCCACAAGAGAAGCAATTCATGCCACGGAGCAAGGCTTTGCTGTTGGAATGCATGCTGCTCTTCACATAAATCCTTACTATGGTAAAACCTCTTTGGAGGGTTTGGTTTCTCACTTTGACAGTGTTCTACCTATGGGACCCACGATTATTTACAATGTACCATCCAGAACTGGCCAAGACATTCCCCCACGTGTGATTCATACCATAGCGCAGAGTCCTAACCTGGCAGGTGTGAAGGAATGCGTTGGTCATGATCGGGTGGAACAGTACACTGAGAAAGGAATTGTTGTGTGGAGCGGGAACGATGATGAGTGCCATGATTCTAGGTGGAACCATGGAGCTACTGGAGTGATTTCTGTTGCTAGCAACTTAATCCCAGGCTTGATGCGAAAGCTCATGTTTGAAGGGAAGAACCCTGCTCTAAACTCGAAGCTTCTGCCTCTTATAGACTGGCTATTCCAGGAGCCAAACCCCATTGGACTGAACACAGCTCTTGCACAACTTGGGGTTGTGAGGCCAGTCTTCAGGCTGCCATATGTGCCTCTTCCATGGGCAAAGAGGGTAGAATTTGTGAATTTAGTGAAGGCCATAGGACGTGAAAATTTTGTCGGGGACAAAGATGTTCAAGTTCTTGATGATGATGACTTCATATTGGTGGGTCGCTATTAGTCTGTCTCTGTTGTTTAGGTTCCACCCGTGAATTGTGTTTGGTGGCTAGTTACAATAAGGCTTCGAAGCAGTTGATGAAACCAAGTTAAATATGGGGTTGGAATTGTAATGTTTTGACTTATTGTCTGGTTTGTGCCAAATGCAGGGAGCTTTTAGTGTTGAAAAGATGTTTTCTTGTTCTTGGAGCTTGGAAATTACCTGTCAATTGATTCCCATTTACGCCATTTCGAGTGAAAACCGCTGAAAAAATGGTATGGAGTGGCAATATCTGTGTCGTGTCTGGAGGCATGATGTTGGCAAGTTTAAGCATCCAGCCATATGCTCGTTTTCAACTTCCTAGAAACCTGCTTAAATCTCAATAGTATTAATCCCTAACTAAAGATCTTATTGATTATTATACCCAAGTTCAATATAAATTCATAAGGTGAGAATATATGTTCAGTTACATTGAATTATTCAAATAAATCTAGTAGATGTTGTAGGTATCTTTTCTCATACGATAATATATTTAAACATGTATTCTCATGCACGTCTCTGTTAACGAATGTGAATATAATTTATCAAGAATAATGTGAATATATGTCTAATAATTATCAAAGTCCTAAAAGCACATAGGAAAAAATAACCATAAACCTAAAATATATTTTAAAAAATCAAGATATGGTTTTCAAAGAATACAAGTCGTTGGTTTCTTTCAACGTGATTATTATGAACAAATCAGCAAGAGACATGATATTGGTTTTGTTGGAATCTAGTGGAAGGAAGATACCATATTTGTAAAAGTTGTCTGGTCATCAACATAGAATTGAATATAATGCTTTGATGAATAATATATAGAGGAGGAGGAGGAGGGTCAATGAAGTAAAGTAGAGATAAGATCGACAAATGGCAGGCAATTAGCTGGAAAGTCAGCTGGAGGATTGGCAGTTTCCTGGTCTCCTAATAAATTACTCATTTCAAGCCATAGAAAAATGATTAGCTTTAACCTTCTTTTAATTTTTCATGTCATCAACTTCTGAATGTTGACATCTTCTCTCACCCTGTTCACACTCTCGTTGAAAGTTTCTCAGGAAAGAGTCTGCAGGTCTCTTGGAAAATGAATGTTGACATGTTTTAGCATGAGCTCACAAGTCTTCATCAATTTAGTTGGTACATGCATCTTACAAGTGACAGTTCCAAACTTCAAACATGTCCTTGTCTGAACTAAACTTGTCTTTGGCGAGCTGCATCCTGCAGAAGAAGAGAAGAGAGCGTGTTTATGTGAACGCGCCCTGCAAGCACGAAAGGAGAGGAAGAGAACTGCATGATGCAGGTCGGATATTTTCGAGAACTTCGGTGGATGGTCAAAATCCAAACAAAGAGCCAGGGAACATTCTGCTATCTTTATCCACAATTATATCAGGAAAATCTTACTTCTGGTTTATGAGTTACAAACTAACATCTCTTTGAACACAAATGGCACGTACAACAAAATCTGCTATTAACTATAACAAATCATTAAAAAAAAATGAACCCTTAATCATAAGTTCAATGGAATAAAAAATAGTGGCATAAACAATTTCACCTGCATACTGAATCAGTTGAATCCAACATGAGTTGACCATCTCTTTAGTCATTTGCAACCACTAAGCACGTTGTGCCCTCAAATGGAGTGGCGAACGATGATCATTCGACTGTTTCCGATGAGAAGCAGAGGAATGTGAGGAACCAGAAGTGCTTTTGCTGGACTTTGGTTTTTCCTTGATGGCATGTATTTGTTCTAGTGCCTCCACAACTTCTCTCATAGAGGGTCGGTTTTTGTGATCCGGATCGAGGCATTTTAAACTAAGTTGTGCTGCTAGTAGCATTGCCTTTGAAGAGTATTGGCCCACTAGCCTCACATCCATAATGTTTTTCAACTTTTTCTTATGCGGAAGAATTGGCTTTAACCACTCAACCAGGTTTTGCTGCCCATTCGGACGCCTTGTATCAAGTGCTCTCATGCCTGTCATTATCTCAAGCAGCACTACGCCAAATCCGTACACGTCACTCTTGACATACAGATGACCTGATTTGGATGGTAAGACACCATGTCAGCTAATTTAAGCCTGAACTTCAGCTTTCAAGTAATCAAATATTGATTCATAATTGACAAAATCATAGTATCACCTGTTGCAATGTACTCTGGTGCAGCGTAGCCGTAGGTTCCCATAACCCTGGTTGTGACATGGGAGTCCCCACCTGAAGGACCCAATTTGGCCAATCCAAAATCTGATATTTTTGCGTTGTAATTCTGTAAACAGAAAACAGAAGATGAAGAAATGCAATGTCAATAAATATCCAACAATGCGAAATATTTGAGAACTAGTAAATGCCTACACCTAAAAGGAAGATTCCATGCCTCATGGCATCATACCTCTGGTTGTTTATACTTCATTCAGTTTTGAATGTTTACCAAATTTATCAGATTCAGTATGAAGCTCGACTAACAAAAATGGAAAAAGTGTTCAAGCACAAAAGTAACAGTCCAAATTTTACGAGTGAATCTAGTAGAGAACTTCAAATGAAGTTTTATGTACAAACTAACCCCATCAAGTAATATGTTCGAGGCCTTGAAATCTCTGTAAATGACTTTCTTATCCGAAGTATGAAGAAAAGCAAGTCCTCGAGCAGCTCCAATGGCTATTTTGAGCCGCAAGTCCCAAGACAAGGGTTCAATGGCAGGATTTCCTGAAGGAATGAATAATGTAATGATCAATACAAGTTTGCATATGTAGAAAATGTAAATCTCTCTTGCTTATTTTTACTCTCTTACTACTTTTTTTAATCAAATCTTACTTCTGAATAGATGATTCTCCAAGCTTCCCTTTTGCATAAACTCGTATACAAGCAGTAGCTCTTTATCCTCCCAACAATATCCTAACAATTTGACCAGGTTAGGATGTGATAGCCTTCCTAGAAAGTTCACCTCTGACTGCATTATTCAATGAAATATATGATCAGCATCAAGAAGAAAGGATACATTGCATCATAACTTACATTTTGCAACACCGAACAGTGATGATTAATCAAGCACACATCCCGTCATCCAGGAATTAAAGGATTCAAACAAACACTTCCCCTAGCTAAGTTTATTACTATATTTAAGTTTGAAAGTGCAAGTCTATGATTACTCAGGAATCATCAACACAAGATTGTGCTGTTTACAACATTTAACCACTACCATCTTCTTCCTTCAATTATCAAACCAACAAAAGTTGTGGACAGCAAAGCTGATTAGCTGAAGTGACCTAAAGAACAGGGCAATTTCCTTCAAACATTCTCAATGGAATTACAGTCAAACTTCTACAAAAAAGTTGTAACAGGTGGGGACCATTTTGGAGAAATGATTGAAGCCAACAACAACAAACACAACGGTTTTGCTTTCTCTCTTTCTTCCTCCTTTTCTCTTCTTTTACTTCTTTTAATGGTCACAGACTCGAAAAAGGGCAAGAAAGTTGGTAAAATGCTTGATAATTCCATTGAATAAAAACAACAACATAAAAGAAATTACCTGCCATTCCTGAAACCCTTGCATACTTTCAGAATTTAGCTTTTTGATAGCAACAACCATGCCAATGCCAGATTTAGATGGTGCAAAAGTCTTTTCATCAATCCATCCTTTGAAGACTTTACCAAAACCTCCTTCACCCAACAAAGTATCTTGTCTGAAATTCTTCGTAGCGCTCTTCAAATCAGAAAAGGTGAACTCTTTCATGTTGGGTGCTTCTAATATTTGACCATTTGGATTGACCTCATCATTAACTTCACTTACAGCAGCAGAGAATTGACTTTTCCCTGCACTACTGCTCGTTGCTGAGAAATCCATGGTGGTTGTGTTGAAAGTATTGTTCGAAGATGAACCTTTTTCCATCAAAAACAAAAAATTTCATAGATCAAACTTCACAAACAAGGAAATAACAGAAAACCCAAATCAAAAGAAGCAGCTTTTTCCAAGCTGTTAAAACAACAACATATATGCATACCTGGTGTAGTTGGATTATTGGTGCTGAAGGTTGAGGTGGAGAGATTGTTGGCAGCATCATGAGAAAAAGATCCAAAGCAATTACCCATGATGTTTGACTTTTCAAGTCTCCCTCTCTATATCTCTCTCTCTCTCTCTCTCTCAAACTATGTGCTAATGGGTAGATGGTGCTTTCTCTAGCTACTTAGATCAAGCAAAGCATGGATGATTATGGTGATGATGATGATAACAACAACCCTATATAAACAAAGAAAAGTTGTAATCTTTTTGCTCAGCGTACAGAGAAAAAGCCAATCAACGAATAATAAAGAAACAAGAAAATTGAAAAGCTCAAGTCCAATGAGGAAAGTGGGTTTTGTTGCTTTTATATGATTATAAGCTGCCCCTCTCTTTAAATCCAATTTTAGTTAACTAACCTTTTTCAATATTCTATTTAAATCCAATTTTATTTTATTTTATTTATATAATTAAAATAAATTTAAGTTAGGTTTTAAAATTTTTTATTTAATAAATATAATTTATTTATTATTTTATTTTATTTAAGAAAATTAAAGAATGGTTAATAAAAAAATATAATTTTAAAATTTAAAATTTAAAATTAAAAAATATTGTATATAATTATAAGATTATAAATATATAAATTAGATTATTAATAAGCTATTTTATTAGCTTTAGTCTAAATGAGTTAATTACTCTTTAGCTTAAATTTAGTTGATTTACTGAACAAACATTGTTAATTAAATTTAAATAAATTTTTATAAAATTAAATTTTAAGTAAATTATGAATAATTCGGCTCAATAATATTAATTTACAAATAGTCTAACTCAATATTTATTTTTATTACTAATTATTTTATAATATCTATTTCTTAGTCTATAATAATTACTTGAGATTTGTTTTAAAAAAAGTCAAATGTATGACAATTTAAATTAAATAATTTTTTTTATAGAGTAAGAAAGCTTTATAAAATTGTATTTATTTGAATATTTTATTTGATTTATTTTTCAGAAAAAATTTAATCAATTTGACTAGTAACATTTTGACCTATATATTCTATATATGTTCATATTTTTTATACTAGTTTTAATGATTATCTCATGATATATATATATATTTAATGAACTAATAAATAATTTAATTTGAATATATATTTATATAATTTAGTAAATTTTTTTATAAATGATAATAATAATAATAATTAATTTCACAAAAGAATTTACACTCAAACAAGCAAGACCCACATATGTTGCTATTCATAGTCAAATATGTTGTGTTGCATGTTATTTGACTACTTGATTACATTTCTATTTTCTCATTTGATTTCATTTTTATTTATTTTATTTATCTAAAATTTTAAAATCTAACTATTCATGATAATTCTGTCAATTTTATTGAAAATAAAACAAGTTCTAATTTTTTATGAGTTGAAATTGTTAATTTAATATGAATCTTTTAAGATATTGTTATAACATTAGCATTTTATCATCATTTATTAGAAAGCATAGTAAGCAATAATTAATGGATTATATAATTGTAATAATTATTCTATTTAAAATTTCAAGAAAATATATTTTTTTCTTTTCTTTTGAATTTATAAAAAATTAAAAACCATGCCTAGTAACTGGACATCATTTAAAGCTTATTAGTCACTTCCCCTAAAAAGCATTAAAAGTATAGTTAGATATAATAAGAGGAGACATCATAGTATTTTATCCATTATATCCCTAAAATACATAAATTAAATATAAATACAAAATATTTATTCTACTTTTAGTAGGAAAATCTCCATCCCTTGTAAAACATACCATGAACATTCATTTTAAGCTATGATTAAATTCTCAATAAATTTTTAGTTATATTACTTATAATTTATGTTAGATCCTAAATTTTGATGTATGTGTTGTATGTTATTCAATTTAAGTTATTTATAATTTAAAATAATTTTTCTATGTGTGGTACAAGCATACCACTTGTATTTGTTGTGTGGTACGGTCATATAGTTGACCGTACTAAATTGGATTGATTTTACTGTGTGTGGTACGAGCATACCATTTTTGGTACGATCGTACCAATTCTGTGTATTTTATAGTACGGGCATACGGCTGACCATACCAAGTTAGCTTTGTTTTATTGAGAATGGTACGAGTGTACCAATGGGTGGTATAGTCATACCAATGCTCTCAAGAATTTTGTTTGTCGGGAACTTTATTTTGGTATAGTCATATCATTGCTCTCAGAAATTTTACTTGTTAGTAACTTTAGTTTGGTACGGGCGTACCAATTAGTAATACAGTCATACTATAGCTCTTAGGAATTTTATTTGTTAGTAGTTTTATTTCTGTATAGGTGTACCAATGTATGGTATAGTCATACCAAGTTTTTGCCTTATGTTTGAATATGTGTTTTTGAATTGGTACGAGCATACGGGAATCCGTACGGCCGTATGCGACTTTTCAGATTCATTTTAAACACTTTCTAATGGATTTATTTTTAAGAACTTACACTTTTTATACAATTTCTAATGGCTATTTATTTTATGCAAAGCTTCCTTTGAGCCTAGAATTTCAATTTCAAATAAGTTTACTTATTGTATTCTCAATCTAGCATTGTTAATTCTCATTGTATTCCATTCTCACAACCTAAGTGTTAGGTTTGTAATTGTGGGTTGGTGTGTGATTAATGTGTCATGCCCAGCCCATACCTGGATTAACATGCTCCTGTAGCATACACAACGACTTCCCGTATGGAAAACCGTTGTCTACACTACAAGGGATACCGGTGCATGTATAAAAAGACGTCGTATAGAGACAACAGATAGTATGGCAGTGAAATCATCAAACAGAACCAATCATAACCCTGGATAACAACATACATTCAATTGAATGAACATGTCGATAACAAAAGTATATTCATTAATATACGAAGGTTCTGGTTACAATAACCGTACAAGTCACCACCAACTACAAATACACTACTGCCTCTTTGATATATATACAAGCTACAAAACAAGGCTACAAAAAGAAAGCATGCTCGGCTATTCGAGACCACCTCGAGATAGGGATTGCTGCTGAATCCACTTCTCTGCTGACACTGGCAGTCACTGCTCTGGGCCTTCCACCGTAAGCTAGGAACCTGCGTTCATCAATTGATAAACGCTGAGTCTAAAACTCAGTGGTGCAATTAACACAAAAAACATATCATAGAAACACACGTTTCAATCCACAAGTAATACAATGCAATGCTATGTTTATCCCCTTCTCTCTCTTTCTGTTCTGTACTCTCTTTCCCTTTTTCCTTTTTACTTATTGTGCACAATATATTCCCATACTGGACCCCTATGTACCGGTACTCAACTCCCGAAGGAGGGCAACTGTAATCCTGGCCCGTAGGCCCCTTTCTGTTACCTATGTCTCGAGACTCAACTCCTGTAGGAGACAATATAATATACGATTCCATTATGGAATCCTGTAATATATGATCCAGCATGTCTTTCCTCATTTTCTCTCGCTCTGTCTAGGCATTCATGATCCCATATGTCATGAATATGCTAACATGCGAGAGTACCATGTAGAATCTCAAGCAAGAATTATTTAATTTAACAAATAACAAGCTCATATCACCAAATAATAGGTAAATACGGGAATTCAATCCCCAAACATCAATCCTTAAGCCTCAATTGGCTTTCAAACAATAAAAGAAGCAACGAACAAACCAATACAAACTCGCACTAACCTGAACCAAGCTACTGCTATCGTCTAGCCAAGTCTCTAAGCTTCTAACCACACTAATCCAAGCTTTCACGGTGCAAAACCACTAAATCAGGATGAGTTCTACTGTATAGGAACGTGTGGGAAGGGTTTAGAAAAGAAAGGAAGAAGGAACTTAAGGGAAAAAGCTAGGTTTAGTCCGTTTAAAACGGTACTTTAAGTGGTGTACGGCCGTACCAAATACCCATACGCCTGTACCAACCTAAAAACTCTGATGTACTGATTTCCTGCGAGTTGTCGTACGCCTGTACCAGGTTTGGTACACTCGTACGACTCTAAAGTTCCTGATGCATAAATTTTTCTGCGAGCAACGGTACCACCGTACAACCTCTTGGTAAGCCCGTACCGACTCCAGGACCTCCAATTCCTTGTTCCCTAGAGCTTGGTACGCCCGTACGGCTATCAGTACCCTCGTACTGCATGCCTAAAATTAGGACATGCCTAATTTGAAGCCTCTAACTCACCCGAAACCTGTGAAAACCCTCCAAAACCAACCTAAACACATCAAAATCACTGTCCCTCATCCAACCGAGAAGTCACGCTTCCCAATAAGGTGACAGTAGCATGAAATACAATCACATTCAAAATCATACATCCACATATACAAGCATACATACATACATACATACATACATGTATACACGTCATCATCGTACAATAAATCTCATACGCATACAGACCCCTAAACACGGATATGACATAATGCTTGGGACATTAACTTGTATTTGAGAGTTTTGTAAGATTGATGTTGATTGTAAAGGTTTGAGTGTAAGCCTAAAAACATAGGGGTTAGGATTCATTGTGAGGGATCCTTGTTGTAATTGATTAATTGTGATTAGTGGAACTCTAAGTGAAAGACTTAGGAAAAGTGGACGTAGACCAAAAGTTAGTATTGAACCACTATAAGTGTGTGCTGCCAATTTCGTAAAGATTTCATTAGGTCTAGCTTTAGATTTTTAGACTAGTTTGATTTTTTATTTTTATTTCATTATTGCTCTAATCATTGTATTCATTTCGAGTATATTTTTGCTCTGATCATTGTATACATTTTGAGCATATATGATATATGATGTTTATCCATTTCATTATCTATGTTGCAGTATTTAAATCGTTGCTATAATCTTTTCTCTGATTATTTTTGATCGTACTATTATGATCTTATTTGATTACTCTGATTATTTATGATTATACATGTTATTTATGTTTTGTTATGATCATGTATGTTAACTTACTCTGATTATGATTTTCTCTTTTCCCTTATGTTTGATTGAGTTATGACATGTATTCTAAAATAAAGGGAGAGATTTTCATATCAAAAGTATTTTGATTATATTGTTTACAAATTGAACTTAGATTGATTGCCAACATCAAAAAGGGAGATATTATTGAACACTGGATTTTAATGTATGTGTTTTATGTTATTCAATTTAAGTTATTTGCAATTTAAAATAATTTTTCTATGTATGGTATAGGCGTATCACTTGTATTTGTTGTATGGTACGGTCATACAATTAACCGTACTAAGTTGGATTGACTTCACTGTGTATGGTACAGGCATACCATTTTTGGTACGATCTATGGTACAGGTGTACCATTTTTGGTACGATCGTACTAATTCTATGTGTTTTGTGGTATAGGCATACAGCTGACCGTACCAAGTTGGCTTTGTTTTGTTGAGAGTGGTATGAGCGTACCAATGGGTGGTACAGTCGTACCATTGCTCTCAGGAATTTTATTTGTCAGGAACTTTGTTTTGGTACGGGTGTACCAATGGGTGGGTGGTATGGTTGTACCATTGCTCTCAGGAATCTTACTTATCAGTAACTTTGATTTTGTATAGGTGTACCAATGGGTGGTATGATCATACTATAGCTCTTAGGAATTTTGTTTATCAGTAGTTTTATTTCTGTACGAGCATACCAATGTGTGGTACAGTCATATCAAGTTTTTACCTTATGTTTGAATATGTATTTTTTAATTGGTACGGGCGTACGGGAATCCGTATGATCGTATGTGAACTTTCAGATTCATTTTAAAAACTTTTTAACGGATCTATTTTTAAGAACTTACACTTTCTATACAATTTCTAATGGTTATTTATTTTGTGCAAAGCTTCCTTTGAGCCTAAAACTTCAATTTCAAGTAAGTTTACTTGTTGTATTCTCAATCTAGCATTGTAAACTCTTATTGTATTCCATTCTCACAATCTAAATGTTAGGTTTGTAATTGTGGGTTGGTGTGTGATTAATGCTTGAGGCATTAACTTGTATTTGAGAATTTGTGAGATTGATGTTGATTGTAAATATTTGAGTATGAACCTAAAAATATTGGGATTAGGATTCATTGTGAGGAATCCTTGTTGTCATTGATTGATTGTGATTAGTGGAACCCTAAGTGGAAGACTTAAGGGAAATGAACGTAGACCAAGAGTTAGTACCGAACCACTATAAGTGTGTTATCAATTCCACGTAGATATGCATATATATATATGGATGATTGTGATAATAATTAATTTAAAAATTAAATAGATAATATATTACTTAATATTACTCTCTAACATTTCAAATAATAAAGAAAAATATATGGGAATATATTACGTATTTTATTATTTATAAAAATGGGTTTCTTTTTACATGAAAAATATTATTATTTTACTTTATATGTAGATCATTATATTTTATTTTTTCTTTCACGATTAATTTATATAATATTTAAAAAGAATGAAATTACGTGAATATATTTTGTTCGGGATCAAAAATTAGGAGAAGATAATGTAAGATATAAAATGGTGAGATTGTAAGGAAATTGTATGGAAATGAGCAAGGGAAAGTCAACAAGAAAGACTTTGGAGGGTGCGCGTCAAGAACCGTGCTACTCGGTTTCTCGGAAAAAAGCCACATTGTTTTTGCCTTTTTTCTTCCACTTCCATCGCTCTCAATCCCCATCTTTGAATCTTCCATGAATTTACTTCTTCTTTTTTCACTACTATAAATAGTCATGATTTTCAATTTATAATATCATATTATCTTATAATAAAAATTATTCTTGTATATGTTAACGTCTCAAATTCAATGGATATTTATATACGAGTGTCTTATCTTAATATTGAATCAATCTTCAAAAGCTGACGTCGAGGAGCAGAGTTGACTCCATACAAACAGCATGGTGGTGACGATGGCACACTGAAAGTATTAAGCATTTGATGACAGCTTTGAGTGGTAATTGACCCTATTCCATCATTCCAATGCCACGAACATCCGAGTAAATGTTGGAGATATATCAGACAAAGTTCAATTTCCAATACCATAATACAGGCGTTGACCTTGTTTATCTCTGTCAATATTTTCCATGTGACTTGTGATGTATTCCAATTCTGCTTATGCTATCATTTCCAGGTCAACAATAAGAAAATGCTGCTCTACTTCTCAGTTTACATCAGAATTTATATATGAAATATGAATATGGATCTTTGAGTAGTTGTTATCGAGTTTTTGTGTTTCAGGTTGCTTAATTTATATGATAATCATTCTTAATGGGGTTCGGTTTTTCAAATTGTTTTAACATGATTAGTTATTTATTTGCAGGTTGGAACCCACCTTGAAACCTTGTTATACCAGGGAGGATAGGAGCAGGAGATGCATGTATATCTAAATGGCAAACATTCTGACTCGTTATTCAAACCTGACATCAATTAAAGTGATGGCCTTTTGAATTTTTGGTTCAAAATGGGTAAAAGTCGTCGACGGAGAAAAGGATATTATCAGAAACCAGGAGACAACACAAGCAATTTTTCCAGAGGTAGACCGAGACTCGGCTGCATTCTATCTATTGCTCTGGACAGAAGAAAATACCTCAGGATTTCTCAACAAGTTCTGAAAAGCTATTTTTATACTGTTGATTTCCATGAGGTTCAGGAAAATCATGTTGAACTAAATATTTGGATATGGGTTGTTGCCATTTTTGTATGAAGGTCAAGGCTAATGCTATTATGTATTGGATCGTTTCGGCTGACAAGTATTGGTAGCTAGAAAAGAACTGAACTATGAAAGTCCAGCAAAAGAAAAATCCATCTATGGCATGACAGTTGAAAATAGAGTCATGAAATGAGATTCCAGAACACACGCCTGCCTGGAGAAATGCAGTGTTGGTCGTTTTCAGATTTTGAAATAGAATAGAAACCAGTTCTGTTACTGTGTAATCCAATTTCATAGACCTTGGTTTTGAAGTGCTCTAGCTCTATGCCTTCTCTTGAAAATATCTTGCCGGAATCTTTTCGTCTCGCTTTGTATTTCGATGAACGGTTTCCTCTCGATGGTTTCCTTTTCCATCTCCAACATTCTCTGCCTCTTTTTCACTGCCATAGCAGCATCCTCGTTGTGTTGCTGTTGCCTTTCTGCCTCCTCCTGTAAAAACATTGTTCTATCAACAAACAGGGATGTACATGTTTTGCTTTGCGATGAACTTACACATATATGCATGTTAACCCTGATCGAACAAAACTCTTCTCGATCATACACGATGCCATGCAATTTGATATGGTGAACACTGAGGAAATGATATGACCTGGAGATTACAAATAAGACTATCGAGGGACTTGATCTTCCTATGCGGCCAACGAGGTATACCAAATTCCCTGCACTTCTTCTTCAGTACTGTTAGTCCAACTTTAAGATTCCTTGAAGCTTCTACTATTGGAAGATCAAAGTACTTGACGAGATCTGCTAATGCAATTCTAGCTATATCTTCGGTGGCCGCTCTTTTTTTCTTGGCAGCAGGCCCCCCTCCTGTGATTTGCCACAGCATAGAGAACATCACAGTCCATCACTGAAAATCCTTGGATCAAGTTTTGCATAATTTGATAACCAAGTAACTTGCTTTACATTATAGTATCATAATTAAAGAGAATGCTCGGAGTTGGAACCTGGGTGACTCGATTCAATTTGCTGGCTTTTCCATAGTTCAGTTGTAGAAAGTGAATAAGGAGGACAGTTTAGATGCTGGCCTAACGCAGGCAGGTTTGCTTTAGCCTGATGGCAATCACCCTTGACCGTTTCGCGATTTTCCTTGGAGAAAAATTGCAGCGACTCTTGGTTCGCTGTTCTGCAGCTCAACTTGAAAATGAAATAGAGATCGTTGGCCAGTGTTGGAATTGACTTCAGCTTGGGATTCCTGAACATTGTAAAACTATTTAGACATCGTTCAGATATTCAATGAAACAAGATGATACACACCATGAAGCAGGAAGAGAATTGAAATGTACATGGAATAAGAACAAAGAATCAAAGTATATCAAACTATCTTTATTAACTGTTTGGATTATCAGCTTTCTGTCAACGAATGAAACATGTGTTTGAAGACGAATTGATACTCAATGACAGAACAACGTTGATGCACAGCTTTATATATGTTTGAAATGTGATTAAGAAGATGATCAGAAAACATTAGTAATGATCTCCAATCCATTGAAAATTCAAAGATTCCTAGCCCCATAACATACTGCCATCAAACATTTCAATAGGCAAGACTGCAATGCGTCAGTATCTGCAAGTGTTCTTCTGCAGCAGTTGGTGGAAATCTCACCAAACAGGCAACCTTGTGCTGAATGAAGGGTGGTTAGCAAGGACCTCTCGGAAAGATTAAAACTTTAAGAACAGTCACTTTGATTTCATATGAACCAAAAGGAAAGTATGCTTAAACAACAATCTGCAGCAGAAATTGAAAAGACAAAACCGAAAAAACAATCAACAGGCTCATGTTCTGAATGGACAAAAGATGAGTTTTTCCTCGCCAACTTGACCAACTAGTGATGATCACATAAATCATGAGACGAAAAGCACCAACCTTGAAGAAGAAACAAGGATATATAAAATGGGTTACCTAGAAATTGAGAGAAGAGAAGGAAAGTGAGTGAAATGAGAAGGATGGTGAGCATGAAATGCAAAAATGCAGAGCCATGAATCCATCTCTTGTCCTTGAAGAATGTCCATAACTCGAAATCTCATCATTCTAATAAGTGGGTTTGCTTCCGTTTCTACATATGGATCATCCGAACAGAAAACAAACTCTCTTTCAACTTGTTTCTCTTTCTCGTCCTTCAATCGGTAAACATGCAAACTCCTTATGAACTCTGCAAAAAAAAAAAAAAAGAAAAGAGCAGAACCTCACCAACAGAAAATAGTATCCCAGTACTGAAAAAAGATCTCTTTTTTTGGGTTTTCTTCTGTGTTCTTAGAGGAACAGAAGCTGAAAATGCCGTTGGTGAATGATCAAAATGAATACCTTGGTTGATGGTGTTCTGAAAGACCAAGAGAGAAGTTAAGGTCCATGATGGAGAGGCAACCATTATTATTAAAGAAGCATAAAACACAAATCCAGTTACTCTTATTTATAATTTGGACGTTGTTACGTCACTTGGAATTGAAGGGTACTGTAAAGTTCGATGCTTTATAAAAAGATTTTGCCTTCCTTGAGAATATCTTTGTTTGTTTTTTCCAAAAGAACATTGTTTTGATCTTATTTTCAGACAAGGGTTATGATTTTTTCAGGTCATGGAGTCATGTTTGACTTCATCTGACTCGTCCGTTCATGGCAATTCAGATTATGCATTGGCATGTTAATGAGAAAGGTGGAGTTGATAGTGTCAAAGAAATGTGAGTTTAGGACAAGGCAGAGTAGTTTGAAGAGAATCCTAAGATGATTTGTCTGTTACTAATATTTCTTGAAGCTCATGCAGACCATCACTCTACCCATTTGGACTATACTTTTTTTTTTTTTTTTAATTTTGGAAATTGACCATACACATAAATCCAAATACCCATTATGCCCAATTAAAGTGCCTTCTCATCATCTTCATGATACATTTAAATTATTATTTTTGAATAAAATTGTCATAATTCTATAAATTAGATAGATATGTTTATTTTTATTGTTATTGAGATGAGATTAATTTTGAAATGTATAATTTTCAAAGAAAATGCATTAAAAATTAAAATATTTAATAAAAAATTAAATGAAATGGTATTAATTATAGGTACTAAAAGGAAGGGTAAAAGGGTCAAAAGAAACGACCTAAAGGCCTGCATGAATGAGAAGTGGCGAAAGTGCCTCTATTGCCGAGCTTAGACCGTTGGAACAGTTGGGATCTGCTGCCCACTTCTCGTTTCAATGGAATTAATTGTATAATAATATCGTATGTCATTTACTTTGAATATGATAGGAATCATTTTAAGCCAAATAGTGCAAGTAGACCGGTCTTTGCATCACTATTTGATCAACATATCAGACTGGCTGGCAATAAAGACAACTCAATAACACCATCCCCCACATTCTTATTTGGATTTTAATTTGCCGTGAGTTCGATTTTTACATTTTCAGGTGAGTTCTTGTCAAAGTGTTCAGAACTTTCAACACTTTCCAGATGCTAAAACCTGAGGAACAAGCACAATTTCCTTCTAACACTGTAGGGCTGTTGAGAAATTCAAACATACATGTACAATTCTGTTACAGTTACTTCAGTTTAACTTACCTTGTAAATAAAGCTATGGATTTAACACTTGCTGGACCGACCATATCTAGCAATTTAGCCTTGCATCGTTCTATCAGAACCAGGAATATGCCTAGCATAGAAGGGTATGCATGAACAAGACCCCATATAACTTCTCAAACCCAACATTCAAGGAAACAAGCATAAGAATATTCTAATCATACAACCTACAAAGCAGTGCATTTTAGCATCATGATTAATTCAAGTAAGATGCTAATGAACTATAGCTGACGAGAATATTAATACGGTAAAGCAAGAGTCAACACTATAATTCCCACCCAGTCGCACTTCACTGTCTTGATCTTGACTCTGCTCTTCTGGCTTCATCTGGTGTTGATGGAAACAACTCCACATATCTCGAACCAATTGTCATCTTGTCCTTGCTCATAGCTCTTTTAGCCTCATCAGCAGAAGAAAACTCTACATAAGCCTCTCCAGTAGCTTTCCCATCAGGGCGGCATGCAATGTGTATTCTATCTTCAACCAGGTTGAATTCTTTGAAAAATTCTACTATTTCAGGTTTCTTCACGGAGAAGGGGAGACCTCGCAACTTCAAAATCTCAGTGTATTCCAGTTGATCTTTATCACTGAACCGCTTTGGTTTAGATGGTGGAGGGCTTCCATGATAATCAGTATCATAGATTCCTTCGTAATTCACCTCTGCAGCAACAGCATTGTAATAGTCCTGCCTCTTGCATCTAAAAACTTCCACATATCTGCGCCCCATGTTCTGTCTATCTCTCTGTAAGGCAAACTCAACCTGCATAGCTCCTGCAAAGACAACGAAAGCTTCTCCAGTGAACCGTCCATTCTTATTGACCAGCAGCACATCCACAATGTCGAGCCCAGCAAAGAACTTGAAGATGTCAATGTCCGTGCAGTTGAAAGGGAGCCCCCGAAGACGAACCACAGGAAAGGGAGCAGGCTGAAATCCACCACCATAGACGTAGGGTTGAAAGCCACCTGGACCACTGCTCACTGCGAAGTAGGGATTTGATTCCATCATTCTTGGTCTCTTTGAGCCGACCTCGTACCCATCCGAAACCCCCCCGCTTCCCAACATTGCCCTTCAATTATCCATACCCAAAAAGAAAGAAAAAATCCCCACTCAACCTGTTAATAAAACCAAACCTGACCCACACTTCCCAGACACCTAACATTCCTAGAGTTCTCTTCTTAAATAAAGCAGGTACCATACTTTACAACCCTCCCAAAACAAAACCATAGATAAACCCCAAAATGCAATGCAAGACGGAGAAAAGAAAAATTGAAGTGCATATAATCACCAATGACAGCAACAAATTCTCAAGTACTAACGATAAATCTAACTAATCAGCAAACAGAACATCTATTAACTACCATGAGCAAGCATAATTATTTCTGCAAGCTAAATTTAGTCACCCATCGGAAATCCACTATATAATTTTATCAAAACAAACAACTAAATATCCAATCAAATCTTTCTTTCTTACTTTCGGTATTCAAAAGCCCTAATAGAAAAATCATATATTTCTTTTACTATCGAGATTACTATCTTCCCTTTGCAAGGCTAAAACAATAACCTAACGCAAAACGGCAAGAACACGAAGAATAAATCAAGATTTCAACAACAAAAATCGATCTTTGATTCGCCTAACTAAAGAAAATCAAACAGATGATAAAATCGAACATGTAAAACAAGAAATTGAAGTTAGATAAACATACCCTCTGGATCCGTACATGGTTTAAGATTTGGCCTTCGACTCTTCTTGCTATTTGGAAATCAAACAAAAGAAGAATTGAAAACCCTAATTAGAACCAAATCTACGAAGAACAAATACGATAGTCGCACATATATATATTCAAGTTTCGGCTCCGCCAGACGGTTTAATTTTAATAACAGTGCTTAATTTTTATAATATAATATAACTAATTTTAAAAATATTAATAATAGATAAAAATGAAATAAATATGGACATCCTTTAACATTACATTTTACAATAAATGTTTTAAATTTTATTTTTTATTTTTTGTAGTTCAAAATATGATGTTTAAATAATTTTATGAAAAAAATTTATAAATCAAATAATTAATTTTAAATAAATTTAAAAATATTTGCTTGAACTCAAACAATGAAAAAATATGTAATAAACGTTATAAAGGTAAAATAATATCCTAAATTTTAAAAAATACTAATTTTTTTAATGTAGAAGATTTTTAAAAATTTATTATTATTATTATTATTTTATATAAGATATTGGTAGAAAAATATTTGATAATATATTAGTGACTTTTATAGGCTGATAAATTATTTAAATAAATGATATGTTTTTTATAAAATTAAATTATATAATTACTAAGATCTTGGATACAAAGTAATAAAATATAATTAATTAAGTAATGTAATTGCATTATATAGTTTGATAAATATTGAATAAGATGTAATAAAAAATATATTATATTTTAAATATGTTTATTAATCTTTTTTTTATAACATGTTAATGATTACAAATAGTAATGAAACAAATCCTAATTAGTTTTGATAATCATTTTATAAAGATAATATTTCTGGGGTAATTGTAAAAGAATATAGAAAGAGATTGGTTTGAAATGTTTAAAGGTTTGTGAGGTATGATATGAATGGAAGAATTTTAAGCCGATATTTTATAAATTCTGGAAGAATATCAACATCAACGATAGTTTTACCTAGACGAAGTGCAAGTGCAAGTGCAGATGCAGGTACAAATTTACACCATATAGAGAAATAATAAACTGAGCAGAATATAGACAGAATATGACCATGTCAGTAGGACTGATGATCATCATCTTTTGGTTGCTTCAACCCAGAAAGATGTACCACAGATGGTTGTTTAATTTCTTGCTCACTATACCAAAATTGGAATGTATACAGCTGAACACGCAGAAAGTTAAGTAGAATGTATATCAAGATTGGACGATATGTCCCATGTCTACGGGATGAGTTGATCCACGAATTTGCTAACCCTTGTCGATAATATCAACCATGGAATAATTCCAACCTGCATTTACACCAAAAAAATTGTAAACTGTGATATTGAAAAACGAACTTCCAACTCCAAATCATGAATTTGCATTAAATGCTCTCTATTCTCAACAGGCTATACAAGGTCTCCCGTGCAAACTAGACATGATTTGTTGAAGGACCATACGAAGTATGTATAACGTGCTGCATGTGCGCAGTTTTTGAAAGCTGAGACACCATCTTCACCCTTCACTGTGAAGGTTATTGTTTTAGTTATGGATGGTTGTATAACCATTCCATGAGATTTATAGACTCTTCTTTTTTTCTTAATCTTCATTGATTGCCTTGTTATGGTATGTGAAGTTTTTTTGTACATATTTTTTTAAGGGGGAATGAGTTCGTTAACCAGACAATTATTCAGGAAAAAAAACCCAGGAATTATCCACTGCAAGACTCCCCTCCTTGTAATCAAATACTGTGTAAAATATATACAAATCAAAATCATTACCACTACGTTGTCATTGAAACGATTTCCAGCACCCCAAGATAGCAACCTTCCTGTGAATGGTAAAACGATCGGTTCAATGCAAGTAAAAACACCGAGTATTGGAAAATCATGCATCATTCATCTTCTATGAATAACTGCTTCCAGGATTGTATTATCTTTCTCAGTCCATGTACCCATAGTCTTGTGCATTAAATTAAGAATTAAAATAAACCTCAAAGCTGACAATTCAAAGAAAATGAAATGGGGCAACAGTTAACGTTCAACATGATGCAGAAATTAATGAGTCTAAAAAAGTATTACCAAAAGGCTGAACCAGTTGCTGAGATATAACAGTAACAGGACTTCTCCAAAACCAGCAAATCATCAGAAAGTATGAAACAATCTGTATGCCAAATGAATTTGTTCAGGCCTCAATGGAGGAAACAAGAAAAAAACCATAAGACAGCTTCAACACATTCACCAAACCTTTGAGAAATATATTATTTTGAGGTATAAATCATAAGACAGTTTCATCTCCTTCATGCGTGTCTCTTGATCTGGAAGGCAAATATGCATGTTATAAGCTCTTATTTGTATGGAAAGAGAATGATGCACAACATGAATAAAAAGATTAAGAATTTAGTTCTTAACCTAGTCTTGCTTTTCTTATCCTGAACCCAAAAGAGCTTAAAAATAGCAAGTCAGAATGACAGACATCGATACAGAAGGTGCACAACAATTAACAAATCCTTGGTAAGTGATGAAACTATTAATACTACTGTTGAAACTAATATACATGTTGGAAATAAAAAAATCAAGGAAATGGAAATACATAAAACTGCAAGGGTACAAGAAAACAAAAATGACTATTAGCTACTTCTATTAGCTGATGCAAGGTGCCACTATTCAATGTTCATGTCAGCCCAAACTTGAAGCTGAAATTTAAGGTAGTTCTTAACTACCTTGCCAAAAGTTAGTATCAATTTGAAGAATACATTCGGAAATCACTTGGAGAAAGTTAAAGGGAAGCAGACTTGGAGCTAATGGCAAAAAATTGGGGAAAGAATATCAAAATACTACATCAAAATCAATATTAAATAAACCCTTTTCCATTATTATCCAGGGCCTATTTTAGGCCTATGATAAAAAGGGGGAGAACTTCAAAAGAGTCTGCGGCATGGGATGGGTCTAATATGCAAACCCAACACAAGTAGTTGTGTTGGGTTTACTTGCTGGCATACAGAGAGAGGGAGAGAGAGAGGAAGAGCATTTAGTCTGTGATTCTGACAATCTGTCATTAATTGTTTGCTAGATTCATGCAAATCGAGTAAGTACATGCCTTGAAAACGTTTTAGAGCATTTATGCAATATAACACAACTTTGAAGCAAAAATTAATAATTGCAGCAGAAAATAGCCTTACAATTTGCAAGTTCCTTCTCCTTTGCAGCAGCCAACCTCCTAAGTTTTGCTGCCTGGGCAAATGTTGATGGCCTGTAACCAATAGAAAAGTCATTCATACAGATGAAGCACCTTTTCATACAAAACAGTGATTCAGTTCAACAAATAAATGTATAAAAAAAAAGGTGAATTCATGCTTCTCTAGGTACACTTAGCTATGGATCTGAAGCAAATTCACAAAGACTACATGATAAATCAAGGTAAGTGCTACGCAATTTGACATCAAAAACATCATAAAATAAAATGGGTAATCCTCTAATATCCAGATGATTTAATGGATAGGAAAACAGAAATGTTAATCAAAAGAGTAACTCACTGTGAGTAGGAGCTAGCCTCTTTCAAGAGGTGCTTGATTTCTGAACGCAACTGAAGTTCTGTACCGCTCCTAGCAGCTCTCTGTATTAGGAGAAAAAGGAAAGATGGCCATTTCTTTTAGAGAATACAACACAAATGGAAAAACTCTATCAGCAAAATATAATGCCAAAGAGCTAAAGCATGTTATGACGATGACAGAATTGAACAAAATACACCTCAATTTTGGAATTAAAATTAAATTAAACACAACATTATAAACCCATAAACGTAGACATAATTAATCCTCATTATCACATTTCCCTTCCTCTTTTCTCTCTCTCTCTCTCTCTCTCTCTCCCTATGGTGCATCTTCTTGATATCTAGTTTTCACTA
This sequence comes from Dalechampia spathulata, assembly GCA_948192965.1. Classification (NCBI taxonomy): domain Eukaryota; kingdom Viridiplantae; phylum Streptophyta; class Magnoliopsida; order Malpighiales; family Euphorbiaceae; genus Dalechampia; species Dalechampia spathulata. Next base: position 70,105 of record CANYBF012286855.1, read on the forward strand.
TAACCAAAATCACATCACTATGCAATTAACATACCGTTAAATTATTTAAAAACAGTTTAAAAATTGCCAGATTATTGCTGTTATTTTAGTTTGTAGCATATAATAATGATGATGATGACAATTATAACAATAATAATAAATCCAGCAATCATAAAAACAAACCATGAACAATTATAAAAGAGGATAAAGAGATGACCCGTTTCAAATGTTCAAGGAATCTGGTGCCGAGATGGAAAAAGATGACAATGAAAAAGATAAGAGGAGCAGCTAAAGATCTTCCCTCTTCTTCTAACAATCGCCTTTCTTCTTCTCCCATTTTTCACAAATGTTTATCCTCTATCACCAATTAACTTGATTTCTTTCTCTATCATATATAACTAGTCTAGAATAACGATCTACACAGATGCAACAAATCAAACCGATCCAAGTTAATAACATAATCAACATTATTTTAGATAAACAATGAAACATTTCGATGCTTTCTAATTCTAAAGTTCATTCAATTTGAGAATCCAAATCATTTTGTTGATCCAAAAATATTGCACATAAAAAAACAGGTAAAACACAAAATAGATTGATAGAGAAATTCAACACTTTTAGCTCCAGAATTTTCCACGTAATTTGGTTACGAGATAAATCTATACAACAGGGTCACAACAGATCAAAACCAAAAACAAAACAGATTACAATACAGCAAAGTAATGCATTAACGACGTCAAAAGAATCATCAAAATTTAAAGAGATGGTGAAACAAAAACACCATATCGCAAGCATCGAATTCATCGAAATGCAAACTAAAGCGCATCAGCAAGCAGCTCGATCTACTATTACTCGATGTTGTCAACGACTTAAACTCAAATTCGCCAAAACAAAACAGAATCCAGCAATTCAAAAAAGGCACAAACACGCACATACACATTGGAATCGTGATAGAGAAATATACATATATATATATAAAGTATAATGGCGGTTACCTGGATCTCTCAATTAAATTAGCAATAGACAGAAAAGGAACGGAAAGAAATACCTCCGATCAGAGAGAGGAGAGACGTGTGCACAGGGAGAGGAGGAGGGAAAATGTTAAAGTTATAAACCAAACGTGGCCGGAAGTAAAAGTGAAATCGCCCTTGTCTTTCGCTTAAATTACAATAATACCATAATCACTACTATTACTGGCCTAATTCGTCTTTTGCGTACTCTGCCGTTTTTAACTCAATTTCTGATATGATGAGAAACGTCATGTCGTTTTGAATAAGTAAATAAATTTGAATGTCCTAAACATGATTACAGGAAGTTTAGGGGCTTGATTAGCAATATACCAAAATCGAAACGACATGCAGTCTGTACGAAAATTGATAGCCGAGTTCATGAGCTAGAGTTCGTGTATCGAGCTAGAGAGAAAATGGCAGCTCCTGGAAAATGCTTCCTGGTCACTGGCCCTCCTGTCAGTTTTAATTAATTAATTATAATTATATATCATTTTAAACTTTGATCTCAACTTTCCAGCTTCTGCTAGTCTGTTTTCAATTCTGAATTTGTTCATCAATTATTTTCAGGGTGTGGGTAAAACCACTCTGATCATGAGAGTCTTTGAATGCCTCAAAAACTCAAACCCTAATTTGAAGATTCAGGGTTTCTACACGAGTATCCGTTCTTTCAATTTAGTCCTTTTCTTTCTGGAAACTGGTGATTAGAGTTTTTGGATAATGGAAATTTGGTTTGATTGCTGAATATAGGTGAGATTAGACAAGGAAGTGAAAGGGTTGGTTTTGAAGTTGTCACTTTGGATGGTAGAAAAGCCCCACTTGCCTCAACCACCATTTCCACGTATTCATCTCTCCTTCTCCTTCATTTTTATTTTTGTTTGAGCTTTCTAATCTGTTTAGTTTCTCTGTGTTGAAATCTACGAGCTGAATTTCAGAATTCCTTTTTTCTGGCAAAGCATTGCATGAGGTGATCAACATATTGTCATATTATTTCATTCAGTTCTTGATGCACTTTTATATATTCCTGATGATTCTGCAAAAGATGTAATTATCATGATTTGATTGTGAAATTGAAATGGGTGCTAAATATGAGAATGGGAGTGCATTGCCTGGGAAATGTAATTATTGTGTGGATTATACATGGTGATTTCTTATTTATTTTTATAATCTGTTCATATTCATGCTTGAACCAATAAGAAGGGAGTCTAAATTTCAGTACTTTACCTGAACTTGGTTTTTGGTAATTTATCCGCAGGCTTATTCAAGTATTCAGTCCTTCATGAGCGGAGAATTGCATTGAGCAACGAATACATTATCTGCACTTTTCCTCAGTTTGATGATGTGATGTGATGTTGAGGAGTTGATAGATATGCTTATTAGTTACTGTCTTTTTCTCTAGTTAGAAGAATGTAAATCTTTGTTGAGTTACTTTTTCACTTGGTGGTCAATATTGTCTTTGATGATGTCTTTTATTTTCCTTTTCTTTTTGTTCAAACATGATGATGTACTGCTTCTTGTCTTTTATCTGTTGTATTAACCGAAACCTCTCTTCTAATTGCAGTCCAGAGTCATTTAGATGGCCTACTGTTGGTAAATATAAAGTAGATTTAGTATCATTCGAGTCGCTGGCACTACCAGAGTTGCAGGTCAGTCAGTTTTTAAAGATGATTTTCTTTCTCCAACCCAACACTCTTGGGTTATTAACAGCAAAAAGCAAACAGAATGGGGGGAATTAGCCCCATCATTTTATTTTGTATAGGAAGTGTTGTTTGTCTAATTTGTTGGAGTTTTAACTTTTAATTTTAGTGTAATAATTTAATTTTCTGGGTTATTACACAGTCGATGCAATGGCTTATTGTATCATTTGTGATCCCCACTAAAATATGGTATTGGAGAAAGGGCCTTATGGCCAGAGATAGTCATATTGTTTTGCTATGCTTTATCAATATAGTTGGTAGCCGCTTTTTATCTTATCTTTAGTTGCATATCATGTGCCATCAACATGTTAATTGTGTCATTAGGTCAAAGAAGATACTGATCTTTTCATCATTGATGAAATTGGGAAAATGGAATTGTATAGTTCTTCATTTTTCCCAGCTGTTTTAAAAGTTCTGCAATCAAATGTCCCAGTTTTGGCTTCCGTCCCTATTCCAAAATTTGGCCGTGATATTCCTGGAGGTAATTTTCTTATTATTCCCCCTTAATGGAAAATGTTTTACTTATAGCAGCACTAGTACTGAATTACCATATAACATTTAGCAATAACAATGCTTATTTAACAAGGAACTAGGAAATATAGGGTGAAGAGAAAAGCATTAGAAGAAGATGAGTTTGGAAAATGCATGCAATGCTTGACAATGACATGAGAACTTAGAAAATGACGTAATATCTGGTTAAGCTTAGAATCAGGGTAAGATTCAGGCTACACGGAAATTTTTGGATTTTAGTAGTCTGTTGGTAATTTTCCACACTTGTATATATTTGTGTGTGATCAACGTTTCTAAATTGGTGCAGTTGCAAGGGTAAAGAATCATCCAGGTGCCACCATTTTCACCTTAAGCCAAAGTAACAGGGATGCTCTGAAAGAACATATCTACAGCCAGTTGGTCGGTCAACTTTGTAGGCATTAGATACCGATGTGCTATTCTTACGTTGAATCTCAGTCACCATGTCAGATTCTTGCATGTATGATCTTTCAAATCCAACTGCGTAGACGAATATCAATCCTTTTGCAGGAAACAACTCTGGTGTAGGAAAAATTAGTTGGATGCTTGTAGAACTGAAATCTCCTTAGTGATGAATTTGTTCCTTGCAGAGTTATATCCTATCCGGTATTTTACAAAGAGGCTACAAATAAATTCTGACCGTTGTGTACATGCTGTAGGATGCATCTCCATTCCTAATGTATGAATAGGAGAAGTGCAGCGTATGGGACAAATTGGAAAACTGAATGCAAGCAACAGTTTGTTTGTATTTTACGTTCCAGTTCTAATTGTGATAGATTTGGATACATCGACTCCAAACCATTTGACAATTCAGGCATTGCATGCTTTTGAGTCATATTCCAAGGCCACTATTAAGAGATTGGCATTCCTGTGAAGAGGAAAGGTCATGAGTGGCCAATTATGCAAATTATGAGGTACTTTTCTGAATGATGTTGATAAATATTTGGAATAAATTTGATGCCAATGATGTGGGTTAATATCGGTCTAGATTTGTCTGGAGGTGACAAATACACGTCTGTTTCCATTGCAACGAGCAGCGGAGCTAACAAATATCCAAGGGGTAAGAGTCCAAGGCAAGGTAGAGAGGCCCATTCATGGACATGTTATATAGAACGATAGATTATACTGAAAACCATGAAGAATGCGATAACAAAGAGAGAAACAGCTACGAGTCTTGTCAGCAATAAAAATCATTTGCATATGTAATGATGAGAGTAGAATAAAATTCGAGCAGATAGAGACAGTGTAGAACAGTGGAGATGGTGGTGGGCGATAGAAAAGGAGAGAGATGGTCCATAAGGCTCCCCAACAACATAGAAGCCGCCCCAAAAAATAATAACCCTGACTGCTACTTTACCAAACAAATACACTAGTCATCCGTCCCTAGCCCACGTGCTCTCTCTTTTCCTACACTTGTCTCTACTTTTTCATCCTCCCCCTAATCAATTAAGGGTTGGTTTGGTTTTGTTTTTATAATCCATTCTCAAAACCCATCATTTACTTCTTACTTTCCTTGCAAAACAAATTGGCAGTTCATTACTTTACTTTTAGTTTGCTCTATCAAACAATGCATTATTGACCATGAATGAATGATGAAACCACATACACTATGAGCATAATCATGTATATATTTATTTCATTATTTTATTTGTTTATTTAGTGTTTATGATAAGGGAATCAAGCACATGGGAAAGTCTCCATGAATCATTAGATAAAGAGTCACTTTACAACTAAAGTAAACCCCATGTAGACGTGCCTCCATCCTTCTTGAATGAGTTGTACCCTTTTCTGCCAAAATTCTCCATCAAAATCATTCCTGATTAATTCAAGTTATACGATTTTAATGATGACCCATCTCAACAAATCAAAACATAATTAGAAAAATGATGAATTTTCAAAAATATTTATAAAAAATAACATTCATCGTTAAAAAAAAATGAATGATTTTGTAAAGTTGAATATCTCTTGTTAAAGCATAAACTGAATGGTAGTAGCAAACAACATGTAATATAGAAAGAAGACATGCATGGGGATTTGGTAGGGATCTTGGGAGTTGCATGTTAGTTGTAGGTGGGAAATGGACGAAGGTGTAAATAAAATAGATAGCTTGATTGGTTGATATATTGGAAGGAATTTTGAGGATATTAATGTTAAGAAGCAATCATAAGCATAAATAGATTATAATAAGAATAATAAGGGAAAAAGGTGAGATGAGTCCTTCGATTATTTATATATGATGAATGGCTTTTAGAATATAATAATTGGAAAGGTACATGTGGTGAGGTGGGAGAGATGTGGAGGAATTTTCAAATATATATATATATATATAAGCATAATGTTAAAGGCACTAAGAGCTAATTTAGTTTAATTAGAAAATAAAAAATAATTAATGTAAAAAAAAAACCGGTATTTTGATTGATGCCCGTTTATTGTGCCGCCAAATGGAGAGGAGTCGTGCGTGTAATATAACTGTCCATGAGCTGTGTTATATATATATATATATATATATATATATATATATAATAAATGCTTTCAAAAATGCTACCAAAAAGGTGATGCACTCGTCCCAGGGCCTCCATCGCCCGACCTGACGAGCATCGTGAGGGAGGGAGGGTAAATTATGGTATCTAGCGGCTTCCTAGACGGGGACCCATGGATTAAGAAAACTGTGTAGTGATATAGAGAGTGGCATAATCATTGATTGACGTATATAGCAAAAAAAAAAAAAAAAAAAAGAAATGATTAAGACAACCTAAGCTACCTAGTCCTCTGCTCTTTCTCATCTAATCCTTCCCTAATATTCCTCTTAAAATATCTCCATCAATTACCAAATACATATCTAATAATAACCCACCAAATTAGTGAGCCTTTTTTATGGATTTCTCAATTAGATATGTTAATTATGTATTAACTTTATATTAATTAATATTATTATTAATGATGTAACAAGTTTTCCAAAGAACTAACATGAAAACTCCCCATTTTGGTGGGTTCCATTTTATTCCACTAAGTTTCTAACTAAAAAGCAAGTCTTTTTTCTACTTCCATATTATTATTGTTATTATTGTTTTCTTCATTGTTTCCCTTTGAAAAGAGACCATCATTAGTTTCTTCTTCTCTCATGTTGGTTAACTAAGCTCCTCTGTTTCTATTCTTAATCCCTTTTCCAAGTTTTTCATCAATTACTACACTTTCTCCACAGTTTTCTATCTGGGTTATCGCCATTTATCTCGGAGGTACGTCAAAGGTTGATTCTCTATCTGCTTTAGTAATCTGGGATTTTGCTTGTGTGAGAAATGTACATCAACAGGAAAAAAGAAATGAGTTAAAAAGCAAAAGTTTCATGAATTTTCTGTTCATAGTTTGCCTTTTCCTTGAACAGTGACGATAATAATTGAAAGTGAATGTTACTTGGAACTTTCTTTTGAGTCTGGATCAGTTTCTGTGATATCTCTGTTCCATACACTTCTTTTAGCTTGCAGAAACAGAGCATCGAAGTTTCTTCTGTTTGAACTTTCAAGATTTTATCTCCTTTTTCCAGCTTCATTTCTTCATTATGCTTAGTGTTGAATTAAGATTCAAACACCAATCATTTAATTCATAGATCATTTGCTATGTACGTTCTGGATCTTATGATAAAAGTGTCTTTCTTTCCATCTTCTTTTTCAATCTGAAGCTGAAAATAATATTGCAATTGCTTCAAAGTTTCAACGAGATTGTCGTACTTTGATTTTTAAATCACTTTACTTTCAAGCTTATTCTTCAAGATCAAAGCTTTAAGCTCTCACCCGATTCTTATAAGTTTTTCTTTTCTTTTTCTTTCTTCTTTGAGCTGAGGAAGAATGCGAACTGGCTTGAGCTCTGGTGTTGCTTTTACAATTCTGTTATAACTCGTTGGCCAGAAGTGAAAGAATGCTAATGTATTTGTCATTGTCTTGTTGTCTAGGGAACATAAATCTTGAATTATTTGTGTATTTGTTAGTGATATTGGAATAAGTATCTTGGCCACACACTCTGCTGTAATCTTGATCTGATAACTCAATCATCATTTTCTTCTTCTTCTTTTTTTTTTTTTGATTTTTGGGATTTTCCAGTGGGGCGCAGTAGAGGAAGCATTCCTGAAGAAATGACAGGTTATTGGTAGGGCATTTAGCTTTATGGGTGGATTATTTCACCTTTTCGACTTTAATCAGAGCAGCATGGCAAGGAAATTTCTGGCAAGTAAGCGGCATTCTGATGGTATGAACTGTCAATCTTCAGCACTTGTCATAGGAAAATTTTCCATAATTTTCTTTGAGCATTTGGGCATCAATACATGATTGTGCAGAATCATTTTTAGTTTTCGATCTGGATTGGGAACTGAAAATACTGCACGTTCAACCGTCCTGCAGGATTAGAAGCTCCTCGTAATAGCTTGGAGCTGCAAATTGATTCTTCTCAGAGCTGCTGTGCTGCAAGAGATGAGGTGGTAATGATTCTAAAGCACAAATCTTGTTGTTCAGAATTATCTGTTAACTGTTTTTAGTTAGGCATTTGTATTACTTAAGATGCGAACTTTCTTTTGCTCGTTGTCAGGTTGCAGAAGACTGGTCCGAAAATTATTGTTATCCAATTGAGGCTTCAATGAAGAGCTTGATTAAGGAGGAAATGACCAAACAATCGAGCACCAGGAAAAATTCTCCAAGCATTGTGGCCAGGCTGATGGGTGTAGACATGTTACCGCTAGAAACAAAACCTGTAGTTCAGACGGTTGATGAAAGGAATGGAAGCACCGTAACCAAGAACTCAAGAAGGGAGAAAAAAGAAACGAGCTCAGTTTCCAGTAGAAATTCTTCCAGGCAAATAGATTTTGATTTCCTTTATCATGGAAAGGAAAGAGATGACGAAGGATGGAATTATGGGCAGAAGTTAGGAAAACCAAAGCCACGAGAACATCCTCAAGAGGAGGAATTACAAAAGTTCAAAAAGGAATTTGAAGCCTGGCAAGCTGCCAGGTTTAAGGAATGTTACAAGGTTGGTGAACTTGGAGGCAACCCTGATCTGTTGTTTGCACAAGAGAATGTAGACAGGCAAAAAATGGTAATTGATGCGAATTTTGGAAGATCAACAACTGAGAAGACTGTAGAAAATAAAGCAAGGTCACACAGAAGAAACAGTTGGCACCATAGACAAAAACTAGACGTATTTCCTGTTGAACTCAAGGAACCAAGAAAAAAATTTGCGAATCGAAGCTATCAGACCTCCTTGATAAGTTGTGATCAGCAAATAGACAAATCTTCCTGTCCGACAAAGATTGTGATCTTGAAGCCTGGTCCCGAAAGATTCTACGACCATGAAGACTCCTGGACTAGTTCCTCGGGTACTCTGGAGGATCGAGGTAGCATAGAAGATTTTCTCGAGGAAGTGAAGGAACGGTTGAAATGTGAATTGCAAGGGAAAACTTTCAAGAGAGATTCCGTAATCAGAGGTAGTGGAATTGAGACTCCTTTTAGTGAAAAGCCATCAGATCCGAAACAAATTGCTCGGCACATAGCAAAACATGTCAGAGACAGTGTTTCACGAGACATTGGAATGAATCTGCTTCGATCAGAATCGACAAGATCATACAGGAGCGAAATCCAGTTCGATGAACCAGGATCTCCCGAGTTCATCAACAGAGATACTAGGAGATTCTTATCAGAGAGACTGAGGAATGTTGTAAAAAACGAAGCACATTCTTTAGATGTTCCTGAAATTGCAGCTGGCAGCTCTAGATCATCTCTCTTAGACAATGCTAACACCAGACTTAAAGAAGCAGGAGATGTGTCACAAGCTGGAATTTTGCCGAGCTACTGGGAAATCACGAAAGAAGACCAAGAAATGCAAACTAGATCTTTCAGGCATGGTTATGATGATGGAGTGCTTCACAGAGAAATGTCTTCAAGAATTCTAGTTAGGTCTTTATCGGCTCCTGTCTCAGGAACATCATTTGGAAAGCTTCTTCTTGAGGATCGACATGTTCTAACTGGGGCGCATATCAGAAGGAAGCATGAAGCCCTTGGAAACGTGACAACGGAGTTGAAAAAGAGGAAGAAAGAAATATTCAATATCAAAGAAAAGGTTTCAAATTTCAGATACAGTCTCAGTTTTAGGGGAAGGCTATTTGGCAGAAAGCTGCACTCAATGGCGGAATCACATGGTCCTGAACAGGATTTTGTCAAGGATATCATGAGCGGGCCTACAGTTATCAGGAATTTCGGCGAGAGACGCTTAATGGTACTAGTGACCGAGTGATTTCATTCCTGCCAATGCCAAAAATGGAGATGCATTTTTGTTTTTTTTTCATTTTGTTGTTGAATTGACTTATGCTTGGTTGTTTGTCTCAGGAGAACTCTACTGAGGTGCCTCCAAGCCCTGCGTCGGTCTGCAGCAGTGCACAAGAAGATTTCTGGAGGCCAGTGGATTATTTCAGCCCAATATCAACATCAGATGTCACTCCTGTGGATGATAGTGCCATGCCACAAGTTTTTAAAGATATCAGCTCCAATCTGAATGGTACACGAATTATCATAAAATTGGAGGGTACTGTAATCTATTCATTTTATTTGGCAGGATGGGCATCAACAGGGCACTGACCCTTTCCTGTTTGTTGAATTATGCAGAGTTGCGTAGACAACTAAATCAACTGGAATGTAATGAGCTTCACAACTCGATAGTCGAACAAGAGTCTGACGAGTACATGGCGGTTGAGCTGGAGGATAAGACAGAAGCGTACATGCGGGATTTACTTGTTGCTTCTGGACTGTATGATGGATCACACGGGACAATTCTGACAAGATGGGATCCGCTTGCAAAGCCTATCAATAATTCAGTGTTTGAAAAAGTTGAAGAATCTTATCGAAAATCGTCCAAGGATGATCATCAGAACGGTAGTAAAGATCACAAATTGCTGTATGATTTGTTGAACGAAGCACTCTCCACTGTCCTCGGACCGCCTGTGACCATGTCTAGAATCGGAAGAAAGATGGTTAATCTCCCCAAGTTGCCACAGTTACGCGGAAGGGAATTACTGGAAAACGTGTGGGAGATCATCCAGGCACACTTATATATGCCGGATGATAAATCATCGTATTCTCTGGATACCATGGTGGCCAAGAATCTAAGATCTACTCCGTGGTGTGGGTTGATAGATGATGAGGTAAATGCCTTGGCAAAAGAGATGGAATGTCGGATAATCGGAGATCTAATAGAAGAAATGATGAGGGATCTCCAATACGTGTCTGGACTAGTAAAACTAAATCATTTTGATGATGGTAATCAGGATATTTATTAGGAAGATCCTGACGAGTGGAAGTACATAGGGAGGCAAGTAGACAAATATGGGTATGTCCTGATTCAGAATTTGAAGTGTTTTGTTGCCGTAGGAGAGTGTTGGAGTCGGAAATGTCTTGTTTCATCTATGTATATATACATTTTTTTGTTCCTTCGGTTTTATAACTCCAGAAACATTCGGTGTATTCTCCATTATACGCCCATTTTCAGATCAATCTGGTCTTCAAAAGATGCTTCAGGTTTTATCTTACAGGCCCATTTTCAGATGAATGTAACAATGTAACAACCACGGCACTCACCTTTGAAAATACCAATGAGATTAAAATATTAGGCATGTCAGGAAAGTGCATGGCCGACACCAACTTCTTGTCGGTTCCCAAAATCAGCCTGCCACACAGAACTTATCATATTATTTTATTCACACATGAATACGGTAGCAGTTGAAAATTCACCGCCTACCATCTATATTATTCATTAGCTTTATCAAATGCCTTCAAAATTCAACCTCTGATTCTCGATTTCTCTGAAAGATTCGGTTTTCATTATAAAATTTTTAATGCGAAGGTTTCTTTCAACGTTCCTTGTTACTTCCAGCTACCCTCATCCATATTTTACAGAATTAAGGAAGGAGCAATGGTGATGTGCATCACAAGACTTAGGGTTTTGTAACAAGTTAACCACTTGGCAAGGCAGCAACCAGTTTTCCCTCAGGATCGAATCATGGCTTCCAGCTATTTTGAAGACAAGCATGATGCTTTCCTTAGTTTTAGAGGAGAAGACACTCGCAGAGGTTTTACAAGCCATCTTTTCAAAGCATTGCAATCCAAAGGAATTGATGCCTTCATGGATAATGATCTTGTCAGAGGAGATGATATTTGTCAGTCTCTCCTTCAGAAGATTGAACAGTCAAATGCTTCGATTGTTGTCTTGTCAGAGAACTATGCAGGTTCTGAATGGTGTCTTGATGAGCTCGTGAAGATAATAGATTGCTACAAGCACAAGGGACGGAGGGTATTCCCCGTCTTTTACAGGGTAGATCCCACCCATATCGAAGAGCTGAGTGGGAATTTTGGGAAAGGGTTTTCCAAACTTGCCGATATGTTCAAGGATAATTTAGAGAAGGTGGGTCTATGGAGAAATGCTTTGAGGGTGATTTCAGGTTTATCAGGTTGGGATTCAAGGAATTTCCTGTAAGTCGCCTTCCTTCTTGTTCTTATTGAACATCTTTACACCATTTCCTGTTTCACTGATCATGTTCTATATATCAGATCTGAACCTGCACTAATTGAGCAAATCGTGGAAGACGTACGGAAGCATTTGCTGGGAATGTATCCAAATCCTGGTGATCTTGAGGATGATGATGGCTTGGTTGGCATTTATTCACGTGTTAAGGAGGTTGAATCACTATTATGCAATAATAAATCATCAAACGTTCAAATCATAGGAATCTGGGGTCTGGGTGGAATTGGCAAGTCAATCATTGCAGACAAAGTATTCCATCGAATCTCTCGTAAATATGGTGGTCGATACTTTGCAGCCAATGTCAGGGATAGATTATCGACTTGTCAACCATTTCAGCTACGAGATGAGATTATCTGTAATGTGTTGGGGGAGCACAACTTAAACATAGGAACACCTTGCACAGTTGACCCTTCTGTCAGGAAACGCCTTCTGAAGAAGAAAATTCTCATTGTTCTTGATGATGTAAGTAGCGCCCAGCAACTAAAACAGTTGATTGGAGGATTCTTTTGGCTTTGTCCGGGCAGTTGTATCATCGTAACAAGTAGAGACAGACAAGTTCTTAAGAATGTCGGTACCAATACACACATATACGAGGTTGAAAAGCTAACAGATTATGAAGCAGTTGAGCTCTTCAGCGTTCATGCCTTCAAAAGAAATCATCCTCCCAAAGGTTTTATGGAGCTTACGAGGAAGGCGATAAGCTACGCCCAAGGCATTCCATTGGCTCTCAGAGTTTTTGGTTGCAGTCTCTATGGAAAGAACAAGGATGAATGGAGAAGTACCTTGACAAAACTTGAGAGTTGTGCTTATGTTGAAGTTCAGAAAATTCTGAGAATAAGTTATGATGGCTTAGAACAAAACGAAAAGGACATTTTTCTGGATATTGCATGTTTCTTCAAGGGGGAAGACACAAATCATGTTGAGTGCGTTCTGGAGGCTTGTGGTTTCATTGCCAAGTCCGGAATTTGTGATCTTGTTGACAAGTCTCTCATTACTGTTACATCCGAGGGGAAGGTAGAGATGCACAGCTTGGTACAACAAATGGGTAGAGAAATCATCCGTGAGCATTGCGTTAAATCGCCTGAAATGCGTAGCAGGTTATGGAATCCCAGAGATATATGTCACCTTTTGAAGAAAGATTTGGTAAGAGCCAAACCCATTTTCTGGTTTCGACTAGAATATGCACATGTTCATGTTTATTTGCAACTTTTATGAAATTGGAAGTTCTTTGGAATGGATATCAGGGGACACCTGCGACCGAAGGCATTTCGATGGATATGTCTAAAATTGAGGAAATGAAACTGAGTTCTAAAGCCTTTGCAAACATGCATAATCTTAGAATCATCAAACTGCAGAGTTGTTGGTTCTGGAAAACCAGAATACACCTGCCAAAAGGACTGGAATCTCTTCCGGATGAACTGAGAATTCTACGATGGGATCAATTCCCGCTTGGGTCTTTGCCATTAAACTTCAGTCCAGAAAATCTGGTTGAACTACGCATGCCTCATAGTCGTCTAGTTGAACTGTGGAGTGGAGTCAAGGTAAATGATTCGAATGCCTCATGTTTCTGTGATAAGTGAGGGTGGAATTTTACATAAGACTGATATCTTTCGTATCCTTGCAGCCTCTAAGAAAGTTAAAATGCCTTGATCTTAGCTACTCTTCGCATTTGATCAGAGTTCCAGACTTGTCTAGAGCATCAAATCTTGAGGTTCTAAATCTGAAAGGTTGTATACGCTTGGTTGAACTTCCGTTATCCATTCAGAATCTGAAGCAGCTTACTTATCTGAATACAAGTGATTGTAGAAATCTCGCTTCTCTTCCAAGTCGCGTCTATTCCTCAAAATTAGAAGTTCTGTTCCTTCGGAATTGTGCAAATATCAAAGAGTTGCCAGTGCTTTCCCAGAACATGACACAGCTAGTACTGAATGGAACTGGAATAAAGCTAGTGCCCTCATCGATTGGATCTCTCTGGCGACTTGTTTCATTGAGGTTTGCATTTTGCACAGAACTTGCAAGTCTCCCAAGTAGCATCGGCAAGTTGAAATGTCTCCAGGAGCTTGATCTCAACGGATGCTCAAAATTGGCGAACATTCCTGACAGTGTCTGCAACCTACAGTCGCTTGAAACTCTGATACTCAAGAATTGTCTACGCCTCAATGGTTTGCCGGAGAATATCGGGAATTTGACTTCTCTGAAGAGGCTATATGCTGCTAATAGCGGCATTAAGACACTACCCTTGTCCCTCCTTCAGTTGTGCAAACTTTACTACATAGATATCTGCGGATCACGGGGTTCGGGTGTTCCTCCTTTGAAAGGTTGGACCCAGGTACATAAATTGATTCTGATGAACAGTGGAATCCATCAAATTCCTGATCAGAGTCTGAACACTATAGAGGCAGTGATAGAATGGCATTTGGATGAATATAATTTTGAAAGCTTGCCCGGATGGGATCCTCTGGCAAAGCCAACCAACAACCGTGTGTTTGAAAAAGTTGAAGAGTGTTACAGAAATTTTGTCAGGGATGGTCCTTGCGGTGAAGATCTGAACGAGAAAGTAGGACACAAAATGATCTATGATTTTCTGAACGAAGCTGTTTCAGCCGTGCTTGGACCACGGGAGTCCTTGTCGAGATTCAGGAAAAAGATCATAGACTCATCCTTGCTGCCACCTTCACGAGAAAGAAAGTTACTGGACAGTGTATGGGAGATGATCAAGGCACATACATATCGCCCAGATAGTAGGGTGGGTGATGATGATAGCTCGGGGGAGAGTTTGACCGGAGAGCTTCTCGAGATAAGATCATCATCATCTTGGTATAGCTCGATTGATGCCGAGGCAAATCTTGTAGGACTTGACATGGAGAGACTGTTAATGAAACATCTCATAGAGGAGATTGTAAATGATATGGGACATGCTTATATTTAATTTCCGGTAACTCCTTGAATTTAATATATTTTTTCATTTTACTCCTTTTATTTTATTTTATTTTCATTTGAACACCTTGATTTATTTATTTATTTATTTGTATACATGATTGAATGTTATGCTAGGCCAGGAATTGCCCACAAATAATGGGAATTTAGGCACCTTCATGATGATGATGAAAAAAGTAAAATGATGTTTGGCCACCAACAATCATTGCAAACATATCCCTTTCTATAGCTTACATGAGCTTCATAACTTGTGGCTGTGGAAATCATCTCCTTTTTTCCCCCCAATTTAACTTTCTAATATACAAAGTTCTAATCATTTAAAATGATAATCTTTCAATCTTATTTTACTTTTTCACTCATTTTCTTGTATTATTATTTTATTTATAGAACGAGAATTTTACACGTATTAAAAGTTATATTCATAGGATTATACTTAATTTCATGTTCTTTATTAATGATTCGAGGATAATATTATGTTGATGAATTTAAAGATTTATTCTAAATTATTTATGATTCGATTGAAGTAAATAAAAGTTATCAAAAATATTTGATAATTTTAATTTAATTTTTGATTGATTCAAATTTTAAGAATTATAAATTATATGGGTATGGTGGAAAAATTAAAGATAAAAAGTGGGGAGGCAGAGCAGCAGTTAAGAGAAAAGGATGTAAAAAGAAGGAAAAGCTTTTGTGTATGCATTGACATTCAATCATCAAACCAAAGTTCATTTTCATGGAGCTGGTAAATGGATCCCACACCACTTTCATTATTATTTATTAATACTAATATTAATATTAATATTACATTTGACAAATCCTTTATGGCAGCCATCACTCACAAAACTCAATTAATACATAACAGGCAAAAGGAGTTTTGATGATTAACTCATTTGACAGTATTATTATATACGAATGAAATTACATAATCTTATTTATATGAATCCATTTTTAATTTTAAAATATAAATTGGTTTGCAATGCAAAGGGCATTTGAAAGGGTGACTTTGAATTGATGGGTAAGTTAGCACCAACCACCACTATTAGTGGCTTGATTTCTTCATTAACTTGTAAGCTTTATTCTAATCATACCCTCTCTCTCTCTCTTTTTCTATTTTAAATTTTATTTTTCCAGAGATATCTTAATTATCATTTACCCACTAATAATTACAACTAAATTCATATACAAATTTATTATAAACTAAAATTACTCCAATTTTATATATAATTTATTTAATTTAAAATTAGACTCTTCTAATTATATTTCTTAGTGGATTGGATATCATTTAACATCCAATAACAAGGCCACCCACAATATCACAAGCTTCCAAAATCACATAACACACATGAGCTCATTTTGGCACTGCCCCCAGCTTTAGAATCTAACGTATGACTTCCCATTGTCAGTCCAGCTAATAATACTCTTGTCAGGCATTTCGTCAAACACTTTACGTGCATTAATTAGAGACAGACATTTCACACACACATTTACATCAAATTATTGGCTGCGGTTACCTTACAAAAATACCCAGAGCGGGAAGATTTACCGTTTTAATGTCATCCATCCATCCTCAGGACGATGGTCTGCAACCCTCCAGATCAACAACCGATGCTAATTCCACCTCTGATCATGTATGTAAGGAATTAAAGAATAGGAAAATGAAAAATTAATTAGATAATGAATCATTTTTGTCATTATGTGTAAATAAAATAAATGGGTATAATGCTACACATGCTATCACATGCATGTAAGTTTTAAGCTAACAAGACAAGTTCATGAAACACAACAGTATTACTTACAATTAAAAACATTTCTTGATCTGTTTGATGAATTGATACCAATCATTGATATAATCTTAAGTTAAATCTAACACCAACCCTTTTTTCGTTTTTAAGAGATTTAAATAAACAACACAATCTTTTTCAAAATTCAAGATTTCCGTTAGTTGTATTCATACCATACGCTCAACTTCTCCATGGTTGGATGCTTTTGAATTGATTTACGTTGTCCGTGTTGACCAGGTTAAAGGGAAGAAACACATTCATTCCCATTATAAATTTCTTCAGACCTGATTTACATACATCAACCAATTAATCAGAAAGTGTGTTAAATGGGGATAGTAAAGGAAAAGAAGTATGAAACTCCCCAAACCCACAAAGTCTTTGGGTCAGCTTTTGATTCCACTTTTTAACTACCAACTAGAATTCAATGCCAGAATGTCTCCCTCTGTTTTTGGTTTTGGTGTCACAACCCATAATGTTATAATATATATATATATAGTATATATTTTATATAAATATTTTAATTCTTCTAATAAAAATCGAAATAGAATTGATTATTGGAGGAATATAAAATTATAATGTGATGGTGATTGGAATTCGGCCACCTGTACAGGAGATGTTAAAGTTGATTTGCTAGCGGTTTGGATAGACCATTGACTAAACTCTAAAGACACAGAAAAACTGGAATAAAAACATTTGAGTTAAACCTTAACTTGTGCCATAATACACGGCTTGTCCTATTTCGGATGCCAATATATATATATATATATATATATTGGAGAGATTTAGAACATATTTTTGTAGATGATGTGATTAGTGTTAGAGGGTACAGAAAAGAAAAGAGCTTGTTGATTTGTTGTATTTATTTACTTTTTGTTTATCTTTTTTACAATTTCGGTTGTAATGATTCCTGGTTCACTGTTGGTTACTTTCCTGGTTTCTTTTTCTTTACTGTTGTGCGTCTGTCCATTTGTTTGTTTGTTAGTGCGTGTGACTGGCTCAGAGAAGGAAAGAGAAAGAGGAAACAGCTTGTTTTTAAGCTGAATGGTACGAGCTGTTGCAGAAGCCCAACAGCTTCAAGAATGATGGAGTGGGATAACGGTAATCAAGAAAACCAAGAACCTCACTCTCAAACAGATCATAGAAATGCTAACATCATTAATTCTGCCGGTGGAAATGGAAATGGAAATGGAAATGGAAATGGAGGAATGTTGTATGTTAAAGTTATGACGGATGAGCAACTTGAAACTCTCAGGAAGCAAATTGCTGTTTATGCCACCATTTGTGAACAGCTTGTTGAGATGCATAAAACCCTTTCTGCCCAGCAAGATCTTGCAGGTTTGGTTTGGTTTTCTTTTCTTTTCTTTTCTTCCCCCCACCGAATTACTCCTGCATGTGATTTTGTACTCTGATGGGAGAATTTATTGACGCTCTGATCACCTTTTTGTTCTTGTCTTTCTTATTTATTTATTGCTCTTTGCTTCGACGGCTTCCCTCTGTACTTTTTGTCATTTTCTGCTCGTAATCCTCCTTTCTGTTTTAGGGTTTTGTTCCATCTTTGCTTCTGTGCTTTCTGCCCCTTTTGTTCCTGAAATTCTTCATACTTGTTTAAAATTGGTATCTCTTTTGCGCTCCTTCCAAGATTTCCCTTTTATTTTCCTCTCTTCAGGTTTACTTGTGTATTGTTTCTGTTAGATTTTACTGATCTGTTATTGTATGAGCAAAACCTCATTCTTAGCACCCGGGTGATCTTCCTTCTGGCCTATTTGCCTCCATTTGGTTGAAATTATACTTTAGAATCAAGTTTAGCTGCAATTTCACCATTTAACTGCAGAGATTGCTCCAATCGAGTTTGATCAAAAAAGATCAAATCATTTTCTCTGGCTTCTTCTCTTATCTGGTCTTTAGAATAGTGGGTCTTCCTTTATGATTCAATCTTCAGCTTGCTTCTGCTTTTCATGCATGTTCATCACAAGGGAACAATGACAGCATTGATTCCATGTCCTAACCCAATGGAATGATCTTATGTTTTTGTGAATATTAGGTGGCAGGCTGGGAAATCTGTACTGTGATCCATTAATGGCTTCAGGTGGACATAAAATTACTGCAAGACAGAGGTGGACTCCAACACCCTTGCAGCTTCAAATTCTCGAGCGCATATTTGATCAGGGAAATGGAACTCCAAGCAAGCAAAAGATTAAAGACATAACGTCTGAGCTCAGCCAGCATGGACAAATTTCTGAAACAAATGTCTATAATTGGTTCCAGAACAGGCGAGCACGATCGAAAAGAAAACAATTGGTTGCTCCATCTAACAATGCTGAATCGGAAGTTGAAACAGAAGTTGACTCGCTGAATGAGAAGAAAACCAAACCAGAAATATTTCACTCTCAACAAAACCATCCACGGGCTGAAGATCTATGCTTCCAGAGCCCTGAGATAAGCTCCGAACTGCATTTCTTGGGTGTTTTACCAAACCAAAGTAAGTAGATTAGACTGAATTGCTCGTTTTATTTTACCATTCAGTTATAAAACCATTACGCCTTGCATTCTTAAGCAGTGTAGACGAGGCATGATCATGAAAATGGATGAACATCTGCAAAGCTTCGACCTTTGTTGCATTGAATTTCGACACATTCATTTTTTACATCTAGTAACGATGAAAGATACCTATGTATGTACAAAATAGATAGATTATTTCTATTTATCTGTATGACTAGCTGTTTAGGACCAGCTTAGGTGGATTATTTTGCAATAATATCCTGCTTTCATTGAATGCATCTTTGTGAATGTTGGAGCTTGTCAGCCGAGTACCAACTCTCCACGGATCCTCGGTTATGGTTTTCTTGACATGTCATTATACATTTAGTCATTTGATTTGGTATTAATTCAGTACAATTCTCATGGTCTTGCTGCTTGTTACATTTGAATTGTCTGTACATTTGAGCATGAAAAGACATGGATTGTGGACGGCAGTGCTCTAGTTATTTTCTTACAAATTAACCGATGCAGAAGATGGAGCACCCGGAAGCTATAATCTTTACGATCAAGCAGAGGACTATGGTATGGCAGGATAACATCCATTTGCTTCTGCCTGACATATTACTGGTTGTAATTTGTTAGACGAACCTGAATCCTGATCACAAGTCACGGCTTCCCACAACTAATGGTGTTTTCAAAATGATGAGTTTAAACAATGATTCACCCTGTATGATTATACCATGTTTAGTGTAGGCAGAGTTGGTTATAGTTTTGGTGATGATTGTAAGTTGGAGAATAAACACACTTGTACTGCTTTATAATCCTTTCTGGTTTGTGTTTAATAGATTTATCTATCACATGAGCTTGGAGCTCAACATGGTTCTGCCTGGAAAGTTTCCAGGCATCACATTCATTGATTTTCTCAGAGGACAAAATCCAGTGGCTTCAGAAAAGATTTGTCAAGTTCTGTTCCAAACAGCATTCTACTTATCTCATAGACATTACAATACATGCATAATAAATATGTACATGTACGGCAAACCTGGTGGGTGCCTTCAATATTGGGGGTCAAATGACCACATTGCCCTGGACCAAATGGAGAAGGGATAAAACACAAGGAAGAAAAACAGAGTGGAGTAAATACAACATGTGAAAAGCATACCATACCGACAATCAATGCTGCCGACATTCTTGTAGTTGAATAATCCAAGGCCACTGCTCGTACAACTTTTGAGATGAAGTTCGTTGTCGTGTAGTAGAATAACCCATCTGTGTCCAATTTCTCTCTGTTTTACAATGATATTATAATACATTCTACGATAAGAACAACATAATGATCAAGGAAAACTCGTTCTTACGGTAAAAAAGAAGGAAATATGGGTGTAAGGTGCATTTCGTCAGCATGTCACTTCATATATCTTATCATCCAGGAAATAAGGCATCAGAAGTTGGCCAAAACTACTCAGAACCATATTGAATTTGTGGATGGTGTCACCAAACTTTTAACATAATTTTCAGGGCAAATCTTAAAGCATCAACTTCCTTCTCCTGAAAACCCAACAACCACCAAGTGGGATTCTTCCTCCTGTAGAAGAAAGCTCTTTCATGGACCATCGTTTTACCATTCCAAGCCCTCGACATGATCACTTCCATCTTCTTCCAACAACAGAACCGGATAACTGGGTACCAGTTTTTTCATTTCCCTTTTTCCTTCTGCTTCTGGTTGTTTGATGTTCAGAAGCATTCATGGGAAGAAGTAGTGCAAGAGATGAAGGGGGCAGGCAAGCATCAGAAGCTTTTAGGGAAACGACGATATTCATATATGCGCATTATCCATAACATCAGACCTAACTGCTCAGCTTGTGCATTAACCTTAATATGGGTATCATTAAATAGCTTCCATCTACATACATAGATATATACATAGATGCACTCTTTTTATTTGCAATGTTGATCATTACTAGAAATGATCCGACTGTCAGTTAGTTTCTGCTAAAAACACCAACACATAAACCTAGGAAGGAATGCTCCAAACTTTGTTTTGTGTGCGTCAGACAGCTTCCTTTTCTGTCTTTCGGACATGCATAGCATATGTATTATTACTAAACTATCCAAAAAAAACAAAAAACGCCCTCTTATTATCTGAATTAACTTAATAATTCTTAATTATTTTATTTAAAATATATTGGCAATTAAATTCCAACTCTTCATTTTCAATTGAAATATAATAATAAAACCTTATTTTCACTAATTTTGGTTTAAACTTTTTTTTTAAAATATAATGATAGTGTTATACATTTACTAATAGATATTTACAAATTCGATCCGGGTATGATTTTAAAATTATTTTATATTCGTATCCAATACCAATATAACAATATAATTTTATATTATTATAAAGATTATAATTGCAATAATTTTTTGATCGCTAAATAAACATATGATTGTATTTATATAAATTTCAACTTATTAATTATGATAAATGAAACTCTATATTATATAATAGATTGATTTTCTTTCTTTCGATTATTCTTTTTCATGTTTCTATAATAATAAAATAGATTCTTTTATCGTATAAA
Organism: Dalechampia spathulata; assembly: GCA_948192965.1. Classification (NCBI taxonomy): domain Eukaryota; kingdom Viridiplantae; phylum Streptophyta; class Magnoliopsida; order Malpighiales; family Euphorbiaceae; genus Dalechampia; species Dalechampia spathulata. The sequence continues at coordinate 91,644 of CANYBF012286855.1, forward strand.
ATCAAAATTCCAATAATATTTACTACGAAGTCATACTCTAAATCTATTCGAGTATAATCAATGATCGAATTAGTATAACTACTTAGATTAAATCAATTTAATTGTTTATATTTTCAAGATAAGAAAATCAATAAGGTTTTGAAATTATTTATAGTGTGAAAAAATTTATTAATTTATAATTGAAAAAGAAAATTGTAATAATAATAATAATAATATTGAGGCTTAAAAAAATATAAAGGGAAGAATGGTTTCTGATTTGGCTTAGTTTGTGCTTGGATTTCTTCTTTCTCCACCTCTCTCTTTGTTGAACCTAAAACAACAACAATATCAACAACAGCATCAAACATCAACAAAAACCCTAATTTCAATTCGCCGTTTCTTTAATCTTCCCTTAACCAGAACGTCAACTTGAACTGATCAGGTACTTGCATATCCAATTCAATTCCAATTCTCAATCCATTTCTCTGTTTCTTTAATGGATGCTTCATACCTTTTTCAATCCACGTAAATTGTCCTTTGATTTGCATAATTTAAATGAATCTAGCTTGTTTCTTTTATAATTCGTCTTTTGTTTGCTTTGATTCTTTGTTTATTTGATTGAATTTGAATTCTTTGAGCTAATATGATTCTGAAGTTGTGTTCTTTTGTTTTTGTTTCTTTTGCCTTTGATTTAATTGTCGTTATCTATGTTACTTATTCGTGGCTGCTTTGGCAAATTATGTATTGATGATGGACCATGTTTGGTTTGTGAATGAAGAGCAGAATTGTGGTTATAGTTGAGCAGGGTTTTTGACATTTGATTGTTTTCTTTTCTTATTTGATGAAGTATAATGATTGGGTCATTGGCTGATTGTATTCGTGTTAGCATCAGATAAATGAATTGGAATTTGATAATATTCTTTACGTGTAGGGTTTAGGAAAGATTCAATTGTTATAAGATTATATCTGATTAAGAATATTGACGTGATGCACATGATTATAAATCATGATCTGATTCGGATTGATAATTGGCTTGATATTGTTTGTTTCTGAGATTCAGAAGAGTTGATTTTTGATCATATCCGATTTTTTAAAGAAGCTTATTTGGGTTTGATGGTAGGGTTTGATGACTGGATTTATGATCTTGTTTTCTGGTTTTAGGATTAATGTAGATGAAGAAATGACATCAATCTGGTGAAGAATTTCAATTCATTTTGGTCCACAAACTTGAATTTCAAAACTGGCGTAATGGAAACTAATCTATGTGACATCAATCATTTGGATGGTGATGTCCTTTTGCCTCCCCGGAAGCGCATGCTTGCTGGATTCAAGAAACAGAGCTCTGATGGTGATGCAGGCTCGCACCCTCCGGCAATTGCCTCCACCTCGTCTTCGGCATCTCCATCTTCTCCAACTCTTTTCCTTCCTTCTCCATCACCTCCTGCTCTGGCACCTTCTTCTCCTTCTTCAAGTGAATTCCAAGCTCGTCTCAGCAATCTGTTGAGTTCTCATTTTAATAGTACCAACGATCCTAATCTTTCACCTGAGCAGATTGTAGAGGCCTCAAAGTCTGCTGCTAGTGCTGCTGTTAAAGCTGCAGAAGCTGCGAGAGCAGCAGCTCAGGAGAAAGCTCTCGTTGCAGCAAAAGCAGTGACGGCTGCTAAGAGTGCCCTAGCTTTAGTTGCATCTTTTCCTGAAGAAGCAGCTAGCAAGGATATGTACTTGAAAAAGAACAAGATGAAGAAGCATGTCCAGGTGCAGCTATTGTACAAAAAGCACCAACCTGTAAAGAATTGTGGTAATGATGAGGAGCTAGCTCGTAAGTTGCATCGGGTTATGAACAGCTCACCTAGAATTTCAAAGAACCCTTCTAGTTCTGATCTCAAGGGTCACAAAAATAAGAAGCCTAAAAGCTCGCAAACTTCTGATAGGACTCGGGTGTCTAGTGGAAGTTTACCAGTTGGAGGAATTCCATCTTCTATGTTTAACGGACAGGCTATTGCAGGCGAATTGGATTCCGAAGACTCAATTGGCGAGGTATGCACAAATATGGTGGACGAGAAAACTTCGAAAGATGAAAAAGCGCCCCAGCTAGAGGTAGATAATGGAGAAGCGGAATCAAGTCACTCGAAAAAGAGAATCTGGGTAGATGCTGGTTCACCTGGAAAAAAGAGGGGAAGACTGAAACTGAAGAAGTTGCCATTAAGCATTTGTAGCTCTAGGGATCAAGCAAACCCCAAGGATGATATATTTCCGAGAAAATCCCCATTGACTGATAAGAACATGGGCAATCCTACTACCCGTAGTAAGCCGCTGTTCACAATGGAGCCTTCGGCTGACAATCTTGTTCCGGTGGAGGTTGCATCAATGAGGAAATGCCAGGAGTTCAAGGCTCCTACATGTGTGAAACAGAATAAAGTGATTCAGTCATGATTGTGAAATCCTTCTGATAAGAGGGTGTGACTGTGATAGAGGAGGAAGAAGAAGACGAAGAAGATGATGATGATGATAGCTGAGGTAGGATTCTTGGTGATGCCCTTTTTTTTAATTTTAATTTTATAGAAACGGCTATATTTGATTTATCTTTTTTTCTTTTCTCTTATCTGTTCATCTTTTGGTTTTGTAATGAGACTGGAGTGATTAAAAGGAAATGTATATTGTCAAAGTTGGATGGCTTGCCGGCAACTGGGGGGATTGAAGCCTTCGCTTCGCTTTCCCTGAAACCAATTCTTTTAAAAAAACACAAAAGGAATTCTAGATAGTGCATGTCAAAGTGTTGGTTCATTAGAAATGCAGTTGCAGATGAATAATACAATGAAACTAGAGAAACTCTTTTGCCTGGAAGAAAGCAAGTTGATTTTATATTTGTTGCTTGTGTTTGCAGCCTTTGATTAACAAATTGCTACAAGTTAGTTGCATATTAATGATAATTAACGGTGGGTTGTTCATATAATCATTGAAACTACGTTGTTGGTGAAGGTGACGATACAAATCAGCATCCCATCGAACACTGGCCACTGCTGTATTACTTGAGGCTTCAGTTTTTACAATAACTTCAAGGGTGGGATTGGGTCGAGTACTTTGTTTGGCAGGTCCCATGACCCATAAATTTATGTAGTAAAAAAATTATACACACAAGTAATATTATAATATACACAAGTATAACACCACGTAAAATATAAAATTTTAAAAAGAATTTTATTGTTTTATTTATCATCTAATGATAAAATAACTTTCTATAGATCATATTTATTATAAAGTGACATTCACTATTAATGGAGATAATAATAAATTCAATTATTAAAAAGTGATATTCACTGTTATTCATTATGTTGATACCAGAAATACTTTGGAAAGGAGATTGTGAGTATTGAGTGTGATGTCGAAGAAGAGGGAGCCATCTTCATCATCATCATCACCATACTCCATTCGGCAACTTGCTTAAGATATTGGGTTGATTTAGATATTGGGTTTCTTCTGCTATCTCCACCAACATACGACTTCATCTGGGTGGGGATTTGATGTCCATTTAAGTGGAGGGAGGCACTTCACATGTTCCTGAAGCACCGGCGAAGCCCTTCTTCACATACCCACTACAACTTGAAGATTGGTTCGGGTTCATTTTCCTTTCTAGTCTGAGAACAACTCCTCATTTGTAATCATCCCACAAACAAGTTTTACACATTTGGCTTAGTTTGTTTTCTCTTCTTTCTCTCTTGTAATATTTCTTTTCTTTAGTGAAATATTATTGGTAGTACCTCGAGGACGTAGGCTTAATTGGCCGAACCTCGTTAAATTCTGGTATTCTTTTGTTCTATTTAATAGCTATATTTTAGCTATATTTAGTTGGTTATTTTGCTTAAATAACTAAGATTATTCTGTCTAAGAAAATGTGGTACTTAAGTGGTCCGGTGTGACCCACCATTTTGATCTGAAAATTTGCTTAGTATAATTTTGGCATTATAATTTTCTAAATATTCTTGAAAATATTGTTATTAATTGTCGCTTCCGCAACAATAACCCCATAGCAAGAAGCCAAGGAACAATGCAAATAATGTATGCAGAACCATAACAACCACAAAATTATCATTTGGTTCCTTCAACAAGTTACATGCACTAATTATTTCAATCACATGCTAAAATCATAGTACTTGGTCCCCTAAGTTTCTAACAGCTAAAGCATATGCCCGCAAAGAAAAGCTCCAACCAGAAACCCAAAAATAACAATTTTGCCGACCACTACCAAAGCCTATACACCATGATACAACATTAAATTTGTCAAAATTACGATGAATATGGATTTGATCATGAATCACATTGACCGGAAGAAATACAAATACATAAGGGTGAAGATATACATTTCATCAGACAAGAAGGTGCATGCCATAAACAATCAGCAGTGCACCAGAACATATAAGCAAGGCAATACACAAATTACGAAAACTCATTTGGGGACTTTCCCGCGCTGGCAAAGGATGCCACGGTCATGGTATTATCTTACTTAACAGCAACATTACAAAACATGAGACGAATTCATTATAATATCTGGCATGCTGAACTGTCAAAACAAAATAAAGCGAGCATCATATCAGTCAGCAGAAGCAAACTTGAACCATTCTTTTAGCTGCTTTTAGAATAAAAAGTTCATGTTTTTCATCTATACGACCAATACAAAGATTCATGCAAAAACTGTTTCAACTCATTCCAACACCCACTTGCTAATCCAACCTAAATCGATACACTACATGATTCTAAAAAAATTAGTGAACCAACTAAAACCCCGAAAGCTTGAAGCAACATACAGCATAGAGTCCACGTAACCTATATATCTGCGAACTTTTCTTTGTTACTAAGGTTTAAGGTTTCAGGTGGGTTTTGAAAACTCTGATATTATCATATATGATCAACAAAAAGAGGCGCCGCAACACCCACAAAGCAGTCTCAAACACAAATTCCAAGAGAAAGAAAGAAAAAATCTTTAAACAAATTAAAAGGAAAGGAAAATAAGAAAGAAGTTACACCCAGCAGAGCTTGATCAAAAAGAAAGTTAAGCAAACACAACATGCTGATAAAAGAGCAGAAAACATGTATATCTAACACAGCTAAAATTAAAAAGAGCTCAAAAAATTGGAGCTAGAGATAGAGAACTTACAGATGGTGACAATCAAGAGATACCCAAGAGTCAAAAAACCGTTTGATGAGTCAGATAATCGTAATTCTTCTATAAACAAATGTTTCAATTCAGTTCAGTTCATTATCGGAAGGACATAAAAGGCTAAAGATCACTTTTTTAGAGAAAAAAAAAAACTGAAAAAGGAGGAGAGAAAGGAAGGAAGAATTAAGAGGGTAAGAAGAGACGTGAAGTGGGCTACTGTTTGACACGTACGAGAAAAATAATATTAAACAAAATCAAAATTGTGGATCCCGCAGACGTTTCTAAGGTTCAACTAGTGGATATGTGGGTCCCTTACTTCTGATATGTCGTTTTGTGTGGAAGAGTCCACGAGGACAAGTTAGTTGGTAGTTGGGTTCATGTCTGGGCCGTGAGAATCTTCCTTCAAGCCCAATTCAAGACAGCTTTGTTGTTGTTTTTCTCCTTTTTCCTTGTTGATCTTGTTTCTTCAAGGAAGAAAATGAGGGAAGAAGCATCAAATCTGAAACTTCAGCATCTATTTTATAGGGTTTGCAAGTTTGGTGATTTTGGGTTATACGGACATTGCATGCATTGGAAGTTGGTAAGGAAAGAATATAAGAAATCTTCATGTTGAAACAAAAATTATTAATTAATTGCTTTGGCTTTGTTAGTTTGCTTGCAAGAAACAAGAAATTTCCAGTCATGAACGAAAAGGAAAAGCTTCAGCTTTCCTTTTTCTCCGTTGACATCATTATCATTGTTGTAAGTGTCGTGTGCATGTAAACTATGCATGGAAGTTGCTTAAGGAAGCATGAAGCTTTGTGGAAGGAAAAGAATTTGGTTCCCTGATATGCAAGAAATAGAAAGACAGAAGAAAGATCCACACTTTTGGTTTTATTTTATTAGATTGAAGTTATCGCTAAGCTACGAACTCAAATGGGGATTTTGCCTTTAGCCTCGTCTTCTCGTTATCATCCACAAACAGAGAGAAGAGAGAGAGAACTAGAGGAACGAAATTGATGGGTTTATCTGTTTCTTACTGGCGGTAAGGCTGATTGTTCAGATGTCAACAATTCTTATGTGTTCATGTTTCAGTGCTATAGTGCCAGAATTCATCATGTGTACTTCCTTGATGGCTAGCTTGATGTGGTGATTGTTCTCTTTTCCGGGTATTTCATAGCAAAAGAGAATTCACTCAAATATCAGATTTTCTTGCAAGATTCGAGTCTTTTTAAGTACCCGTTTGAGTATTTTATGATTACCGAGTGCGGGAAGGGTAAGGGTAAGAGAAAGTGCTTGAAGATTATGGAAGGAAACTGTTACTTGCATGGAGAGGAGTTACTGACGCGACAAGATCTGGAAGAGTAGAAGAAAAAGAATAACGTTAGGAATGGCATTGAGTTTCATTCTTGCAAACAGATGTCTTTGCTTCTGGATTCTGCATTAAATTGCCAAGTAAAGCATATCACGCAGAGCTAGCAGTTCTGTATTCGTCTCCTCTTCCCTATGCATACTTCTGCCTAAAATTTATACTGCTATTTCTGATGTTAAATGATGAGATATAATTGAAGGCCAACTAAAGGACAAAACGTTAGATCTTACATCAACCAATCAAGTCATGTTAACAATGCAAAGAAGACTTGATCCCAAGATCCGGCTTTCCTCTGAACTCTGACAGTTAACTAAATTCTTTTCCCCAGTGAGCCTTTGATGATAATACAATATACACATATACCATTCGTGCAGTAAACTATGAGACACGGAGGCAAACTAAAAAAGGAAACCTGAGACCACAGTGCCAAAAAATTCATCAATCATTATGCTATCAGCGACAAACAATATAGAAAACAGAACATGTGCCAGCAATCTACTTTGCGTCCATGATAAATCAACAGTATACTCTCAGTTTTGTACAGCAAAAGAATGAAATATGCTATCAGTGAACCGTAAGAGCACCTTTGTATGCCGTATTGTTGATCATGTCATCATATAGCATATGTATTTATATGCTCACCAGATGAAGTTGAAAAGAAAGGATCGGATGTAGAATATCTTCGCCTTTTGCGGGAAAGAGTTGATTCTAAAGAGAACTCGTATGAAGCTGAAAATTTTTCAAGTATGGATCTGATGGCCTGGTGAACAGAACTTGCTAGAAGCTGTCTTACCTCACTACTTCCACCACGCCTTTCCATGCAACTTGTCATCACAAAAACATTCTTCATCCTGCCTTCCAATGTTGCAATCTCTGCGCTCATTACCATCACATGGAGCGCATCAAGTGCTTGTCTTAAATCAGATAGAAGTCCAGGCTTGTAATCACAACACAGTGATACCCTGATCAAGTGAGCGCCACCATTCCCACTAGTTTCTTCTCCTTCAACTCTGAATTCATCAATATCCATAGGCATCAGAAGACCTTCACTGGCTTCATCTGCAGTCCTTCTCAGTTCTTTCACATGGCTAATAACTTCAGCAAGCAAGGATGCTTTATCCATCTGATGAAGCTCAAATTGTCAATTTACCAGTTCAGCAATTCTACGTACTAGGCGCAAAAGCAGGAATTTAGCTTTATGACATGCAACATACTTTTTCATCAAAAAAAAACCCAAATTTGTAAAGCAAGATTCTCCAGACACAACAGGAAAATCCCATAAAATTATGCAAGCATCATTACCTTAAAAGGAGCAACTTCCAAGCGGAAAATGACAATTACAAATATTCAAGAATCAAATGAGATGCAAAAAAAGCAATACAACAATGATAAATACCTTCTCTGCACCAGGAACTAAGCTCCTAAGAGTATCAAGATGAGCATTAATCCTAGCTCTACGTTTCCTCTCTGCTTCACAATGATTCTTCAAAGCCTCAGTGCTTCTCTCTGTCAAAACCCCCTTTTTCCCCGTATTCACAGTAGCCTCTACAAGCTCTCCTCTTTCACTATCCAAAACCAAAGAAGAAGTACTCGAACATAACCCACTTCTCGTGTTAGCTTCAAACCCCGAACTCATTGAAAACCCATCACTTAATCCATTCAACTCAGAAGTAGACACATTTGAATTCCATGAATGAGGTTCTTCCATAGCTGGTAAGAAAAGGAGCAATGCAGAAGGGCACTACTGTAATTGTATGGAGAGCCGGTCAGTGCTCGTAGAAAATGGCCACTACCTCTTTAAAAGTGGAGTCTTTCAAGACTTTGCTCACTTTCTATCTTATCAATACACATATACATATTTTTTTTTTCTTTTTTTTTTCCAAATTAATGAAATTGTTGTATAAATATCAAGAAAATGTATGTTTGAGATATTGTTTTCAAGCTATAAAAGCATAAATCTTATATCTATATTATTGGTAGACATTAAATAGTATGTTGAAAGAAAGAAAGAAAAGGTAAGATTCGTATCCAAGTCCCGCCCACATCATTGAACAATGTGCTTGGCACTTACGGTGGTACAGCTTTGTGCATTAGGCCACCGGACAAACATATATAAATGGACCCCTTTTCTTATTTCCACCCAAAATAAAAGTTAATTAATTAATTAATTCTGTAGGATTTCTCAAATTACATCCCATTTGTCACAATGTTCATGGTTTGGATACCGACAAAAGGTGCCAAGGCCAAGAATTTCATGGGTTTGCCCAAATAACACACCAAGCCCAAGCCTTGGACGTTGGCTCTTCATTGCCTTCAAGGGTCCTAAGTTTTTCTGAATGAAATTTGTGGGTGTGGGAGGCCATGCCATGCCATACCTATGGTTCTCCGACCAAACCCATTTCTAACCAAGAATATAGAAGTGGCTCACGTATCTTTTGTCCAATGTTTCATCAAAACCAACCCATCAATTATAATCCTAACCAAAATCTCTGGCCAGGATCAGTCTTGCATCTACTGAAAGGTGCTGATAATAATAAATTAGATAACAAAACAGGCCAACAGTTTCAGTAATCCTACTGAACCTGCCAACCTTATCTCATCCAAGTAGAAACTTGAAAGCATTAAAGCAGAAGCTTTGTCCCCTTTTCCATTTTTGTGCTTTTATTCCATATCTAAAACAGAGACAGACATTGAAGAGAAGAGATAAGAGGCAAGAAGCTCCGAAGATAACCCAAATATTCATCTTCGGAGCTTCGATTGCAAAGGATTATTTTTAAATTTAAAAAGTTTCAATATTTATCTCCATCAATCCCTTTCCCTGGCTTTATCTTTGCAAATTCCACAAAAAAGGTACGGTTTTTTTTTCCATTTTAATATACTCTGAAGCTTTAATGTTTCTCAACCAAATGTTATCTGCTTATCACCCATTTGAGCAATATCCGTAATCTGGATTTCACTTTCAGGTTTCCTTATGAACATTATTGTTTTCTACTAATCGAGTAATTCAAGAAACTGAGGTATTTGGTTTAAGAGGCTAAAATGCCATCTGGGTTTCTTCTAAAGTGGAATTCAGGATTTAGAAAAGTTGTTGTTGCTAGAAGTTCAGCTTCGTTATTATCCAGTTACTCGCAATTATTACCAAGGCGTTATCATTGTGGATATTCAATGGCTGCTTCTGGTTCTAAAGCTGTTATTGGTGATGACTTGATTGCTGCTTGTGGAAATGGATTGGAGGTTTCAAAACCTAGTGGTGTGTTCTTCGGGGATACAAGTCGTGCTAGTTGCTTGAGAGCTAGCATAAGAATGCGACATGGGGAGCTTCCTAATAGTCGTTTGGTTTGTGGGTACTCCAATTTTGATGCCATAAGAAGGAGTTGCAATTCAAATAATTTTGTGCGGCTTTTGTTGAAAAATTTCCACACCTTGTCCTCTGTCCAATTTTCTTGCAAAGCTGCCCGTGATGTTTCGTTGGATGGGAACTCTCGCGAGGAACAACTTGTCAACTCCACTATGGTATCTGGCCAGTACGTATTCGTTTCTTCTGTATGTTTTGGTTATATTTCATTTTTGGTGATTTATTTTAGAATCTCAATTGCTTTTGCAAGTCTAATTGACCTTTAAGCTTGTCGTAATAAACTTTGTTCACGAAGTGGGGCTTTACATAATGAACTATGTTTAATGGCTTGGTTGCTTGTGTGGGATTGAGTGGTAAACTATTCTTGGTTTCAGAACCTTGAAGCTGCTTTCAGGTTCATGTTATTTGCCACATCCTGATAAGGAAGTAACAGGTGGAGAGGATGCTCACTTTATTTGTGGAGAGCAGCAAGCCATTGGTGTGGCAGATGGAGTAGGTGGTTGGGCAGATGTGGGAATCAATGCAGGAGAGTATGCGCGTGAGCTTATGTCTAACTCAGTAAGTGCAATCGAAGAGGAGCCCAAGGGTTCAATTGACCCGGCAAGAGTACTGGAGAAGGCACACTCAAGCACTAAAGCTCCAGGTTCATCAACAGCCTGCATCATTGCCCTTACAAACGAGGTCTGCTGTCTTCTTTGACTAGCTAGAACTAGCTTGTTTCGTTAGTACAACAATTTACAGATTGTTGTGGCTGGATAGACATGCATATGTTAAACAATGATCTATGCATAAGTTTTGATGGATAGAGAATCTTCTGACGTCATTCTAAAGAAGTTTAGATGAATATAGGATATTATATTGTCATTCCGTGGTAAAATTGTTTAACATAACAGTTGCTAGCTCATTTGAGTCCGAGGTTTTTATTGAAGGGAAAAGCTTTTAATGGAAATTCTATAGAATTGTCACCTGAAGATTGTTTTCATTGCTCTTGCTAGAACTCTACCAATTTATCCTTTTCTGTGTCAGGGAATACATGCTATCAATCTAGGAGACAGTGGATTCATAGTGGTTAGGGACGGATGCACTGTTTTCCAATCTCCAGCGCAGCAGCATGACTTCAACTTTACCTTCCAACTGGAGAGTAGTGGCACGGGCGATCCACCCAGCTCTGGCCAGGTCAGCTAAACGCTTGGAATACCCAAACCCTGAATGGGTGTAAACGCTTGGAAATATTATCATGTTTTTCATTGTTCAGCGTTTACAGATTGAGAAGTGGGTCATGAAAAACTTCATGTATTTTCTTGAAGATTAGCAGTTCATAAAATTGTTATAAGGATGCTAATATGTTCTTTCCTTTGTCATTTTAGATACAGTAGCTGATCTAACCACCATTTTACCCGCAATTCAGTTTTAAATCAATCATGGCAGTTTCTTTCTTTTCTTTCCTTTTCTTATTAATCGAGGAGTGGTTCCACTTTAGTTGCTACTTGAATTAGTTAGTGTGAAACATGGAAAAGCCTGACTTGAGCATACTTTTCGGATTGATTTCCTCAGGTCTTCGCAATTCCAGTTTCCCCTGGCGATGTAATTGTTGCTGGAACAGACGGATTATTCGACAACTTATATAACAATGAGGTTACTGCCGTGGTTGTTCATGCGGTTAGAGCTGGCTTTGATCCCCAGGTAACAGCTCAGAAGATTGCAGCTCTGGCCCGTCAACGGGCACAAGATAGGAACCGGCAAACACCTTTTTCTGCTGCTGCTCAAGATGCCGGGTACCGCTACTATGGTGGCAAACTGGATGACATCACTGTTGTTGTTTCGTATATAACAAGCTCTAACAATGTGTGATCATGTCTTGTTCGAGAGCTGCACTCATTTCCACAAACTAGCAAGTCCTGTTTTGAGTAGAAACCTAGCGGAACTAGCTATTGAATTAATGGTCAGGTATATCTTTGATCACCTCCAATCACGTTCTGATTAATGAAAACCGTGCATCTTTGATCACACACTCATCTACTTCATCATGATCTCGTCCATATATAATTTGATGACTTTTAACGTGATGGAATGGCCTCTGGAAAAGCTGGTTTTTTTCGACCAACATCCTCTGTTTCTACCTTACCATGCGAGGCGACTCTTCGAGTTAGCATCAGAAATCCTCAGGTTCGGTTATTTCATAATCGAATGAATTAAGAGAAAGCAAAAAACGAGTCAAAAGTCTTAAAAAGCTCATTCAACGGGTGCCCAAGATGTCCATGAAGCTTGGAGCATGCAGATTATTACACCGATGATTTTAAAGCTTTAAAACAGAACATTGTGTACTTGGCAGGAGCATTTATTCAAACCTACAAAACTGAGGTTCTGGCAAGCAGCTACAAGCACCAAACTAGAGTTCCAGTCTCAAACTTGTTCTTGGAAATCTGGTTCCTTTACCATCAACACTTTTTCCTCGTCTTCCTTTCTCTTTCTTCTTTCTAGCTGCTGCCTTTTCTTCTTCTCTTTCTTTTTCTTCTTCTTCTCTTCCTCTTCTGGTTCTGTTTCTTCTTCCTTCTTTCTTTCTATCTTCCTCTTCCTGCCTTTCTTGCCGCTTTCTTGTTCCTTCATTATTTGCTCTTCCTCCGCACAAGAAGTACAATCCCATATAATCGCTTCATCCTGAAGAGTCAACAGTTTATCAATGGTGGTGTTAAAGACGTTGAATGACAAGGCCAAGATGTCTTTGTTTAATTTTTGGAGGGCTGAACCCTTCCCAGCTAGAAATTGAGGATAGTTTTGCCTTGTTGAAGTACTAAATCCCATAAAGGCAAATGAATCATTGTTGAATGATATTTGAGCCATAGGATGGAATCTAGGCACAGCAAAAACATCTCCTTCCGCGACCTTAAAACTTCCTTTTTTGCATTTTGCTTCATTTGCATCGCTAGAACAAACCACTTTCACTATTCCTTGTCCCTCTAATACTATGGCTATCTCATTAGCCATCGGATTCCAATGCGGCGCCATCATCGATCCCTGCAAATAGATATCACAGTCATGAAAGTTCTGCAGTAACTTATCATTAGCATGGAATCAGAAAAGAACAAATAATCCCCATCAATGGTAATTATGTGCATACCTTTGTCAAGTTCACCATAAAAACACCAATATTTGAACCTGTCAGAGATTTCAAATCACCTCTGCCTACGGTCACAGTCCATCCATTACAGTTTTCAAAGTCTCGTTCAGCATCTATAATGTTGAACATCTTGGCTTTGCTTTTCTTCTTCTTGCCATTGATGTCATAAAAGGCACTATCTTTGTTTTCAAGAACATCTAGAAATCTGTCTTCTAGATCCTTGAATAGGGATTTCTTCTTTTCAGACATTGCATGCACTATGGCTGGTGGCCTTTTTGTGCTTTTCATTTCTTCTATGACATCTTCAGACACCATAAATGTCGATCGGAGGACTTTCCTATCAAAGCCAAGAACCAAATCACTGATAGTAGAGTATGCTCCAATATATGGCTCCTGCGAAGGAAATCAAAAGACCAACATTAAATCATCCAATCCATGAACTAACCAAAACAACCAAGATTTGATTTAAACTTTATTAGAAAAAAGGGCAGGAAAGGTACGTGGATGTCATCATCTGTATTTGAATAGATAGCATAAATCCTCAGCTTCTGTCTTTCTGGTTCGAAGTTACTTTGCATGAAGAAAACTGAGCCTGCAGGCAGCCTGTAAACATCTCCTTTCTTTATGTTTTCCCTTTTCATTTCTTTGCCATAATCAATCCAAGACAGCTTCCCACTTCCTACAATCCACATCATAAACATAACAGTGAAATTCTTGTTTTGATGTGTTGTTTCTCGCTAAGATCAGGCCGATTCAGAATTGAACTCCGTGGAGAAAAGGAGTGTGATAGATTAATTTACCTGTGTGGACGTAAAAAACCATATCAGCATGAAGAACAACAGGAAGAAACACAGCGTTAGGCTCCAATGTCAAAAACTCAAGATGATAATTTCCAGCTTTTCTTCCACTAGTAATATAAACAGCTGATATCTCGCCATATTCAGTCACCATTAAAGACTTCCTGTGCTCTTTCTTCACCATTGTTGGCTTCATTATTCCATTTCCACCACCAAAAACATCATGATAACCACCCTCATTGTAAAAACCGTCGGCATCACTCAGAAACACACACAACGAAATCGAAAGAAAGAGTGATGAAAATGATGAAACTTCCATGATTAATTATCTTAATTCTTCATGGGGGAGGAACATAATTAATGGTTAAAAACAGAAAGGTGATCAGAAGAAGGGTTTACGTTACGTACGTCAGCTTCATGCGGACACGTGCATGTCCAATTAACACGTAGCGATTGGCTATAAGGTTCATTCTTCCATGTATACAACTCACAAACCTGTTATTATTAACTCGCATGACAGATTTCTTAAAGCGATTATCAATGTGCATTGAAAGCTCTCGGACATGCCTTACTACCTTGCAAAAGATGGACAACAACCTCATAATTAATCTCTACGAGCAAGCGCTTAATAGTCAGTTTCCTGACAAGAACTAACTCGTAATATATTGCCTACAACTCGGTATTAAAAAGTGAACAAGCTTCTGTATTTATGACGAATCCTCCAATTGTCCATAACTCAGGATTGTAATTTTTATTCCTATTTTAAGGCACAAACAGTATTGGGGGGTTAACAAGAGCAAGTTGGCCTCTCAACCTAAATTGGACCAGCAGCATTAATTTCCTCAGATTTCACAAACTCTAGCGGAGATTCTTGAAGAAATTCTTAGATAGATTCAGGTTTATCATAATGATGGAGTTTGAAATTTATTGAAATTAAAATCCATATTCATTAACTATAAAGATAGGGAGCTGAAATTAAAATTATTATTTATTTTTTTTATAATTATTAAAAATTATAGATATAATTTTAAAATTTTTTAACGGAATTGGAACCGGAGCTCACCCTGCTGTAAATTATAAATTCATTAATAGTATAATGATATGTGTTATTTTTTTATTAAATATTAAATATTCGTTAGTTTTATATTGATTGACGTATATTTATTATTAATTATTAGTTTGTACATAATAATTATGAATATTTGATATTTAATAAAAACCCAATATATATTATTATTTTATTAATAAATTCATAATTTTACGTGATAAATTTGAATCATACAATAATAATTATACGTTATAAAGAGATTATGACCCTAAAAAAATCTTCAATAAAGTGGCAAAATCTGAGTTGGTCATATCATCAAAGACCAATTGGCAAAAAAGAAACTAATAAAAAGTACCATACAACTTGCTTAAAATACGTACCACATCATACTACATCATGTTTGCTCTACAACCTTACGGTCCCCTTAATACTTCCTATCCATAAATAACATTCTCATTTGCCCTAAAATAAATCAATTTATTATTAATTTTAATCCATATAAAAGAAAATATGATTACTACAATTGAAACAATATAGATGATTTAAATTTTCTAAGTGTTAATATTAGTAGTCGCATTGATGAGGGAAAACAAAATTTTAAAATTAAAACACTTTCGGAATAAATAAAAGTATAATAAAAAAATTAATAAAATAATAATAATTTTTAAAAATATTGATAAGATATATATTAATTATCTTATAACAAAGATAATTAGGTTAAGTTATAATCGAATATCATAGATATTATTTTTTTTTTAAAAAAAACAAGATAATCATTTTGAAACAGAATGAATAATATTAATAAATTTATGTTGCCTTTGTGTGTGTAAGGAATCCACATGATCAAAGTGTATGAATTATTGTGGTCATAAAGAAACCTATAATTGAATCAAAAAGGGTATTTTATTTATCTTTCTTGGAAAGCAAATCTAGCAACATATCCTAAAAGGATCCTTCCACATACACCCATATTGTAAAAAAGGACTTGTTATAAGGTTTACTTGTAAAAATAGAGGGAAGATCCTTTAGTCCACTATACTCCATTACTAGCTAGCTTTACCTTATTAGCTAACTTTCTTTGCCTTCTATTTCCCCCCGTCTCTCTCTCTCTCTCTCTCTTCTTTCTCAGTGACGAATGAATAGAGACCCACCTCCGACTTTTCCTTTTGCATGAAATGATATAACATTGGAAGAATCGCAAACCCTAACTTTTGTCTTCTACAAGCTCCCCTTTCTCTCTATTAATTTTTGCTTTTCCACCGCGTGTCTTCCGTGTATTTATATATATATGCATATATATTATGATCCTTAATACCTAAGTATTTGACTTACATATTAATATATATATATATATATATATTCTTACCTAAATATTAATCACGAGATCTATACGTTTGTTTATATTGCTAGAGAATCCATGCACTTCATGCTTTGCATTTTCTTATACTCTTATATTTTCTAGTATTCTTTAAACATATAATATATTATGATTTTTTCTTACTTACATTACATAATGTTCTTTGAATTACAGTCAACATTAAATATATAATTATTGATTTTAAATCTAAAAATTAATCATACTCTAACAATTTTAAACGAAATAAAATTTAAACTTTTAAGATAATAATAAAAAAAAATTAACATATAATTATCTTTATTATCATTTTACAAAATTTTATGAAATGTTCATCTCATACGATTTTTGGTTCAATTCTTTTAAAGCAATTAAATCTTTTTCTTCATCAAGAACTTCCTCCTCTTATTCACTGCATCCTGAATTGTATTCGTTTTCACAACAAACAAAATCAATATGATTCGATTACAATAATAATTTACGTAATTCAAAAAACACATATAAAAGTTAACTATAATCCTGATGTATAACTAGTAAATTGTAAAGAATGGTAAACTTCTCACTTGTAGAATTGATTGCTTACACCCATAAACAAGGTAAAATCAGAGAAGCATCGGATCCCGAATTAGTGCCATAATAAACTTGATTACGACAAATTGCCTACATCATACAAAGATGTTTGCTTATATAATTATTTCTTAATACCCATAAAACCCATCCCTTTTTTCTTTCTTTTGGGGCAAAAAAAAGCAACTTTATCTCCTCCAAAAGCTAATCCAGTAACCCTAAAACACGAAAGATGATTATAATATGATACCCTTTTTCTTTTGTTACTATTTTTTTTATCGAATTTTTCATTTAAATAACTAATCAAAGAATGTCTAATGATATGGCACTATCAAATCATATAAGAGAACATATTCTCTCTTTTCTTTCTTTCTTTCTTTCTTGGTTTTTTTCTCTCTCTTTTGCCGTCGAGGACTTAAAAAGCTAAATCCTTGTAGGCGTGGCCTCTACGCGCTCAGTTTACGTGTTTGGAAACACTTGCAATTAAGTCCTTGACATTTGAACAATCTCCTAATTTAGCCCTTACATTTTCTGAATACCACCTTTTGTCCTCTAGATCATTTATTTCTAGAATATTCGAATAAACAAATTTAAATATTTTATAAATTTATAACTTCATTATAAAAATAAAATAATATATAAAATGTTGAATTTTTTCAAAAATTTAAATTCTCTTATTTTGTTCTAATTTAAATTTCTACCTGGACTAGACGTATTTTTGAAATTATTTTTACTTTTTATTTGTAAAAGAGTATCACCTATTTGATTTTATTATTAAAATATTATTAAAATCTATAAATTTTATATAATTTAAATTTTAATTCAAGTAAGATATGAATATTTTATGAGCAATCTTTTCTTCTTTTTAAGTTTTCAATATTTAATTCAAGTTTATTATAAGAAATCATTAATTTTTAACAAAAACTATTGTTTTATAAATAATTCTAAAATCATATACTATTTCATAGATAATTTTTAAAAATTTACATTTTTATAGTTATCTCATAATTTGTAATAACTTTAATATCTAATTAATATTGTTTAATGGTAAAAAGAATCTATAATAAGAAATCAAGTTTTTTTTTAAAAAAGTTATCTAGCATCATTATTCTTACTGTTAATACAAGTTAAATGAGATCATTTTTATTTTATTTTTTAACAAAATGAGTTAAATAATGTAAATAGGACAATTTGAGGGGCTTAGGTTGAAATTGAGGAATTATTGTAGTAGTTTTTCAACATATATGCATGCACATCCGGCAAAAAGCCGGAAGATGGGTCCCGCGACAGTCAGCATAAGTCCAATCAGACCAGACTTCCATGTCAAATTTGTGGGACCCATAAATGCATTTTCTTAAGACGAATAAGGCAAGTAGCGGGGCCTACCTCTATTCAGTACCACTTTACTTTTTTTTTTTTGCTTTATCATAAAAAAAATAATATTTAAAAGAAAAGTGCAAAAAAAAGGAAAAATTTCCCAAAAACCTTTTGGTATTTTTATTTTTATAAAAGTTTCAAAATTATTTAACATTATTAACAAATAAAATAAATACTTCATTTTTCGAGTTCATTAATTTTTTTCTTTAAAAAATTGTTCATTAATTTTTTTATTTAAAAAATTTTCTATATTCAATTCATTTTAAAATATTTATAATATTTGTTCAATTTTCAAAATGCTTTAAAATATTTCTAAAGGGTATTTAACGATTATATTATATTAAATAAATATAATTTTTAATTAATTTTGATAAAATATAGTTAGATTTTTGTTTTATTTAAGATGGTTTGATGATTATGTGTGTTTGGTGGAGACATATTAGTCTAAGTCTAATATATTATAAAAAATATTATTGAATGCATTAATTAATAGAAGAGGTATTATTTTATTGAATTTAAAATAATGAATCTTAAAAATAAATATTTTTACCAAATTATTTTTTATGATAATTTAATAATTAAGATTAAAATATCAAATACGTGTAAAGAAATGATAATAGAAGATGATAAAACTTGTATATAAATGTGTTTATCTTTTCACAAATGGAAATTTTTAAGGTGAGTGTGAACATGTAATAGAGGAAAAACAGTTGATTCGAATATGATATTCGATTCAATTATATGGGCGGTTAAAAGGTTTGGTATACTATGTATATGCATCTTCATCTCCTTCTTCCATGACCTTCAAAATTCCAAGTGAAATGGCTCTAAATCTAACTAACCCTTTAGTGGTAAATTACTTACTTTTATCATTATGGGTTTCTTTTTAACTTTTCTTTTATTTCTTTCTTTCTTTCTTTCTTTCCTAGAAAAATCTGATGTGAGGATGGGAAGGGTGGTGGATTTTTGATTTTGGGTTTGCGTTTAGGACTCTTGTGGGGTCTTTGCTTTCAATATCATGTGGGGGACGTACCCAAAATATGGAACTTTAGCGCCCACAATTGACTTGTTTATCGATTAGCGGTTGATACCTCTTTTACGTCTATACCTCTTTTTTTTTTTTTTCTGGTTCCTTCTATTGATATTGTCCTCTCCTCTTTGATGTCTTTGTGTTATGGAATATCGTGTTTGAAATGAACTTAAAAGATTGATTTTTTTGATGGATAAATTCTTGTAATTTCATGACAAGGTCCATACAAAAATTTATAGGCAAAGTTTTCCAGATAGTAGTAGTCTGTTTTTAGATGAGAAATTCTTCTATGATCATTAATAATCATCAATATTAATTTTTATATATTAATTAATATAAAATTAATAAATATTTGATATTTAATAAAAATTAATATTTATTTTTATACTATTAAACAGTCATAATAATCTTACATGTTTGAAATATTGAACAGGGATCTGGGAAAGGTAAAATTGGGAGTTGCACCAGAGAAAATGAGTTGAAAGCGGCTATCTCTGAATTTTCTCAAGAAGAAGAAACAGCCAGCCAAGTACGTATGATTATTCAAGGCAGAAATCGAAAAGGAAGACTTGACTTTGGTTGGCTAGCGGCAACTTTGACGTATGTCTTAACCTTTGCATGAGTTGTTTCTGGTTGAAAAACATGGTTAGTTAACTTTGTTTGTCTTCTTCAGAAACTTATCGATCAAATTCATCGATTAAGAACATGATATTTTTCATAAACTGAATAATTAAAGGTTTGGATGATCTGTGCAAGTATGGGTGGTACTGGTTGCAGTATTGACCATACCTTTGAATGGCTGGCTGACATTAGAAATATATATATATATATGAATTAAACCGTCAAAAACAGCACACAAAGCTGAGCTAGGAAAGAATCCCAAAAAGCAAGGCAAAGCAATAACTTGAGTCTCAAGCGTCCAAGAGATAAAAGAGAGATAGGCCCAACTGGTGTCGATCATGCATGTGTAATATACTCTCCATACACACCCATGCACACGCAAAGATAAAAAGCCAGCAATCATGGCCATCTAAAGTCCCCCCAACTCCTTTCTTTCCAACTCCATTTCTCCCTTTACATTCTAAACCACTCAAAAACTAGCCCTAGAAAAAAGAAGAGATTTCTTGACACAGAGCGGATATAGCTTTGTGCTTTCCTTAGCTATGAAAGTTCCCCTTCCTAACCTGAAAAACAACAATAACAACACCCGAGATATTGGCTTTCATCATAGCAATAGTGCCCCAAATTTGTGTTACGAACCCACCTCGGTTCTTGATCTCCGGCGAAGTCCGAGTCCTGTTGCATCTGGCAAACCAGTCTCTGCATCCGATCTTTGTGTTGATCAGTGGGATGAACATGTGTTGCAGAATTTTGATTGGGACTCTATCATGAAAGAATTAGAAGACTTTCATGAGGATTCTTCTTCTACATTCAAGAATTTTCATCAACTGAATTCTTGCGACCCGATAATCCATAATCACAATAATCCTGTAGAGTTCATAGCAGCTCCAGCACATGTGGATCCCCCTCAGTTACTCCACCATCCTGATTTTAATGATGCATGCTTCAACATACCAGCCCAAACCTTGAACTGTCTTGATTCGTCTCATAATTGGAATAACGTTGGGTTTGATCTTATTCAAGAACTTATCCGAGCAGCAGATTGTATCGACTCCAATGAAATACAACTAGCCAGTGTCATATTAGACCGTCTCAATCAACGTCTACAATCACCGGTCGGAAAGCCAGTTCTAAGGGCCGCTTTCTTCTTCAAAGAAGCTCTTCAAAATCTGCTCACCGGTTCACCTCGCTCACCAGCTCACTTAAATTCATGGTCAGAAGTTGTCCAAACCCTTAAAGCTTATAAGGCTTTTTCAGGTATCTCTCCTATTCCAATGTTCAATCACTTCACTGTCAACCAAGCCCTCCTAGAAACCCTAGACGATTCTCCTCCTTTCATTCATGTTATAGATTTTGATATCGGTCTTGGTTGCCAGTATGCTTCTTTCATGAGAGAACTTGTGGAAAAAACCCATCACTTTGCTAATAAGCTCTCCTCTCCTGTTCTTAGAATCACTGCCATAGTTACTGAGGAGTACGCCATCCAAACCCAGTTGATTAAACAGTGTCTATCTCAATATGCACTTGAATTAAAGATCAGGTTCCAGATAGAGTTTGTATTTACGCGAACTTTCGAGATGGCATCATTCAAATCAGTTACTTTCATTGAAGGAGAGAAACTTGCAGTTCTTTTATCTCCAGGCTTTTTTCGCCGTTTAGGTTCAAGCAATAGCATCAACACTTTCGTAACTGATCTCCAGCGAGTGTCGCCGGCGGTTGTTGTCGTCGTAGATAATGATGGGTTCGGAGAGTCGGGACCATCTTTTTGGCGAAACTTTGTTAATGGTCTTGAATTCTATGCAACGATATTCGAATCACTTGATGCTGCAGCTTGTGGTAGCGAAGAATGGGCAAGAAAAATAGAAATGTATTTGTTGAAACCGAGAATTTTCGATGCCGTAGAAGGGTGTGGAAGAAGAGTGTCACCACCGTGGAGGGAAGCGTTTTGTGGGGCAGGAATGAGGGTGACGCCGTTCAGTCAATTCGCCGATTACCAAGCCGAGTGTTTACTTGGGAAGGTGCAAGTAAGTGGATTCTACGTGGCAAAACGACATGCTGAGCTGGTGCTTTGCTGGCACGAGAGGCCCCTCATTGCCACATCGATATGGAAATGTTAGAAACTACTAATCAAACTCACTAATGACAATAATTAGCAACTAAGAATTAGGTTTAGGTGTAATTTTGGGATGTAATAATTTAATTATCGTCCCAAACTTAAACCAATTTGGTTTTTTTCCCGCCTTTTTTACGTATGGGTTTGGTGTCTGTGGCCTCTCTCTCTCTTGGTGTAATTTACGTAAACACTATTTCTGCATGTCATTGAAAATACATATAAATATTATGGATAATTGGGGAGCAACGCTAATATTCATAATTTCTTTTATTTTTATTTACTCATTCCTTAATTATGGATATTTCATGTTTTAAGTTCCCTTTTTTTATCATTGATTATTTATTTATTTATTTATTTTTAAAATCGCTTTTATGTTAATTAATATAAATATAATAATTTGATATACTTATGGATCAAATTAATAAAAAAAAACATCTAAAACCAACAAAAAAAAATTATTATCGGATCTAATCCAAACTGATCAGAAGAAAATCTTTTAGTTATAATTCGACAAATTTTAATGTACTTTTCTACGTTATTTTATCTTATGATTGAATACCGAATTTTTGTGTTGTACCAAAAAAATTGCGAAATTTCCATGATAAGTAACCGCCGATTAATTATGTATATATATGCGTGTGTGTGTGTGTGTGTACGTTTATCTTCTTATTAGAATTTCATGGTAATCTCTTTTCCTTTCCATCTGGTGGTCTTCTTGTAATGGAAAATGGCTTTTCTCGGATCTAATATACCCGGCGAGGTTAGTCTCTTGTTTTCTTTTAATCGCAGTTTTGATTAGGCATTTGATTTGTTATTAATTTGGGCTTCTGAGATTCGATGCACGTTTTTCTTTTGAACTTTGATCGGATGCACTTCAACCTTTGATCTTTGTTTCTTGATTGCTCGGTATCGATTTTAAGTTTTCCTTTTAGCGAATGGGAATTTGATGGGAAACCCTAAACCTAAAATATTCAGTAATCAATCACGTGCTAATTATTGTAAAATGAGTATTGAAATTTGTTTGATCTGTGAAATTTTTTTTAATTCGTTGGAATTAATGAATGAGGATAGTGAAAATTTTCAGATTGAATCGACCAATAGTATTGAAGCTTTATTCACCTCCCAAGTTTGTAGCGGGTTTATGAATTGTGTTATTAAGTCCAATATTCGTAATGCAGGTGGGTTTGCGGTTGCTTCTCTTCCCACTTGGTTCTAACATTGTTATTCGAACAGCCTCGTAAGCTTTTGATCAATCTGTTCTTTTCCTCTGGTTTTCCTTTAATTTTCTTTTTCTTCTTTTCAATTTATAGTAGTTTGTTTCTTTTTTAAATTTATGTATTGAGGATCCTGATTTCTGCTTTTAAGAAGTCATTTCTGTCACATAATCTGTGCATTTCAAGTTTGACAATAGAGTTTGCTCTTTTTACCTCATGCAGCTGCTCAATTGGTGTCATATTACCGGTTTACTCCACCGTCAAGGCAATTGAGAGAAAAAATGAAAATCAGCAACAGAAGTGGCTAATATATTGGACAGGTTAGGATTACCTCATCGTAGATTTGATGGTTTTAAGATATTTATTCTAAAGATGTCAACCGCAATGCTGCTTGACATCATCTGTCATGTTTTTTGACTTCCATCTCCTGGTTGCAGCATATGGTGCTTTCACTCTCGTGGAAGTATTCACGGATAAATTTCTCTATTGGTACAGTTCTGAACTGGGGACTCCTCCATGATTGATTTCTGAGGTTTATTTGATCCTTTTTGCTTGCTTAAGATGATGTTTTGTTAATACTATCAAGGCAACATATGAACTTGGGAAAATTTCAAACGGCATACAAAAAAAAAAACTACTCTTGCATGCAATGTCTTCTTTTTGTGGCCATAGGTATTTTTACTCTCTTTGTTATTGCTTTACTTTGTGCAGGGTTCCTATGTATTATCATCTGAAGTTTGCATTTCTCGTCTGGCTTCAACTTCCATGTACTGATGTGAGATTTAATGCTACACGTTTTCGTTTACAGTATCATGTTATTGTTCTCATAATTGAATGTCTTTGCTCCTCTTTCTTGCATTTATTTTCCAATATTCTAATGCTAAATAGTTAAAAGTTCTCCTTTGTAAAAAATTGTGAAGTTGCTTGAAAGGTTCCTTGTGATCCTTGGGCTCTTTGACGTTGCATTGGGACCAATAATATGTAATAACTACGATCTGTAATGTGCATCAGAACCCATAAAATTCTTCCGAGCTAGGTTCTAGCTACAAATATTGTCAAAGATCTGAGATCAATTGTCTGTTGTCGTTGCTACTTGCTTCTAGTATTCTATTTCTCCACGGAGTTACGTTTGACTAAGACGTGGGTTGTGCTCATGACAAGTTGCTTTCTAATATGTTTCGTAGGGAGCGAAGCAATTGTACAAGGACCACCTTCGTCCATTTCTTCTGAGACATCAAGCTAGAATTGATCTGGTTATGGGTTGTGCATACGGCGAAATGGTACGACCCTTGTAATGTTCTGTTACTTTTATGGACTACTACTGCTGGACATTCATTTTTAGATATCGGAACTGTTTTTTTTCCATGTTACTGAAATAGGTTTTTTTTTTATTTGTTGTCTGTTAAACTTGGAGGCTAAAATTGTCAGCGCGCACAGAGCTGAAATCGAATTTGCAAAAACTATATTCATGAGGTTTATGGGGCCGGGTTAGTATTTCTCTCTTGTTCTGGCTATAGTGCTAACGGGACCGAATCCTACTTAGGCTAGCGTGGAAATTTCATAGTCTTGTTACTGGAGCAGATTATCGGAAGAGAAATGGACGCAGCTCCGCCGCAGAGCTACCTGCTATTGAACACGAGAAGAGGGCAAGCACAGATTCTGAATCTGATTATGAGGACCTCTATTGATCACGGTAGCTTTTTCACCAAATAACGCTGAAAAAGGCCTCAAGTAGATATTGAGAAAATTTGCTATAAAAAATAGATTAGATTTCATTTTCCACTGGTCACACGAGTCATTATGGAATTGGTTCGGAAATGGCGGTGAACAACTCGACAGAGTTCAAAATGTAGACAGACCAGTCACACCGTATATTATTAAGAACAGGCTAAGCTCTCTGTATCATGGACTAAATTGGTAAATAGGTAAATACAGCACAGGAATATAACAGACTCATTTTAAGGTTTGCAATGACTCTGGGTTAAAATTTTGTAAAATAAATGGTACGATTATAGCTAATGGGTTAACATATTGAAAATCAGTAAAGGGAAAACCAATGTTGTCGTATGCTTCCACTATATAGCTACTAAGGGTCAAGAAAAACTCTTCTTCGCTTTCTGTTCCCCTGAATTTGGCTACTAACTATTTTCCTCTTCATCGCGGGACTGAACAACTGAAGAGTGATTGCTCTGTTCAAGGTTAGCTACTGCATCTGGTCCGTACATCCGTGTTAATTCTTCCTGTTGTTCATGAAGCACGAAAGAATTTGTTTTACTCGTATTGTTTTTGAAATCACTTGCATAGAGGGAGACTGGGTGCGGAAAGAAAAGAGAAAGAAAAGGAGGAAAAACCTTAATAGAATCATTCTCTGATTTGAGCTTATCACATTCCTCAGAAAGCCTCTGCAGTTCGTCTCTAAGACTGCGATTGTCAGTGGTCAAACTCTCTACCCTGGCTTGTAGCTCTTCGCACTCCGCCTGGTAAGAATGATAAGCAGATTAAGAACAATCAAATACCTGAAGAAGATCAATGTAACCTCATCCAATGCATGAAAACAAAATCTACAAGTTATAAAAGACACCTGCTTGCGTAATCTTGATCTTCTGGCCGACTCCCTGTTTGATTGCTTCCTCTTCTGTCTTTTTAGTTCACGTTCATCCTATTACCACAACAAACCATCATAAGAAAAGCAAGCAAAAAAAATTAATTGAGTTTAACTTCCCAGCAAAAATAGTGCCCTCTTCCCCCCTTCTGAAAAAACCAAGTGTCATTATTAAAACAGAAAAGGAACATAACAAGCCACAAAAGAAAAAGGACGCGAAAAGGTGCAGCGGCTCAAGCAACCATACGAATTTCAAATTCCTTACTTGAATCCACTGTTCAGGCATTATGGCAGGAACAATTGCCGAAGAGGTGCCGGTAGCATTTGGCCTAATTTTTGCAGCTCCAGCAGCAGCAGCCGGAGATGCACTCCACAAGTCCATGCCAATATTTAAATTAGTAGCAGGCATAGACACCACGGGTTTCCCAGGTACGGAAGCTCCAGCAGAGTTATTATGTGCATTGGCTGCAGTACATTCAACGTGGCCACAGAAATATTAAAAGAATATGAAACTGGAACCATTTGGTACAACGATGTATCACATTATATGAAATTGGAACCATTTGAGAGAGGTGAAGAATATACCGTCCGCAAGCATTTGATCAAAACTTCCCTTCTTATTTCCAGATACATCCTACAGAATAAGGCAAATATTCATTGGAAATTTAAAAAAAGGAATTCTGTCATCACTTGAATGAAAGTCGGTCCAAGGTTTCAACTTCAGTAGGATTACAGATCACAATATATACTCAATTGCAACTATGAATGCCCAACATACCTGATGGTTGGCATTGTCATCACTTCCATCCGAGGAGCCATCACTACCACTTTCACCACTGAGGCAAAGCAAAAGTCAATAACATGGAGAGAAAAATGTTTCAAATAAACAGGAATGTATGCATGCCAAGACATGTCTACGTACAAAGTTAAGCAATAAATATAAAGTTCAGCAATAGAGTTTGACTGAACCAACCTTTGGGAGGCACCATCATTTCCGGAACCTGAAGCTGCCTTTGCAGTTTCTCCCGTCTTCCCTGCTGAAGTTCCCTTGGATTTTTTGGCTGGAGCCTTATCCTTTCCGTCTGTGGCTTTTCCTTCACACTCTGTATTTGCCTGGATTGAATTTGGTATCTAAAAAAGAGATGAGCAGCCAAAACAGAAAGCCACATCAGTCATATGGAACTATATTAACTTATTCAGGCTGGTACAAAACACGATGGTTACACATGCCAATTGTTATACATAGAAACCATACAAGGATAAAATCGACATTACCGAGGCCATATTTGGGTGGGCATATACTCCTCCAGCAGGATATAAAGCTGGGTATGGGACTGGGGTCCCATATGGTGGGATTAAAGGATGCTGAAAAGTTGTCAACAGAAAAAAAGGTTATGAAAGTCCACAAATTTAACTGGATTTAAATTATGGACATTTACCTGGCCTCCCCACATATAAGGGTGAGGAGTTGGAGATGGAACGGTTGATGCAAAGAAGGGGGGAGTGGCTCCAGCACTGTAATAAGCCTAAACAACTAGCTACCTAGTTAGTATTTGAAATTTACTCATACATGTACTAAAACAATCTAAAGATTTCATTTTCAAGAATACAAACCTGCATAGGATTTGACCACTCAGGATAAGAGGGTGTTGCTGGTATTTCCTGTAAACCAACAAACGTTATATTTGTGAACTTTGCATTGTCTGTAGCAAACACACACGTTTGAACATACACAGAGTACCTGAGCTGAAGATGCTGGTTTTGAAGGCTTAGCAGGCGTGCTCTCTTCCCCTGTCCCCATTCAATCAACTCAACAAAGTAGCCTAAACTTTGAACTTTACTACAGGTTACTTGATTATTCCAAGCAATAAATCTATAAAGTACCTGAAGAACATGAAAGCAACCATGTTAGTACCATTCATTTAATAGTAAGCATCAAGAAAATGTGACATCCATATGATTATTGTAAAAACTGTTCCAGATGGAGCTTAACCACCTAGTTCTTTCACCACTAGCAATACATATAAGTACACCCAGAAAACATGAGGAATGGTACACAAAATGCTCGGATAAAGTCATTATCAATATAAATGCCCAGCATAAAGTAATAGCAAACATTTCCTTGACTAGTGTGTACTGGAAATAGCTCAATTCTTTTAAAGACAACCAGCTTAAAAATGGTGGTCATTCACTTCAGACTTGCTAGTGCATCAGTGAGTCAACATGCATGACAACCATTAAAGATTAGATCCGTTGGTTAATTTTGGGACTAGAAACCAGCTGGTATGTGATTGATAATTGAGGGGAATAGCAATAGATCAAACAACCTGATAATTCATGATAAACACAGTTAAAAATATACTACATATTCCACGATCCATGATGACTATTCAGTAAATCACTCATTGACTAAACTTTGGCAAGTTAGTAATATCATCATCTACCCTCTAATTCGACAAAATTGAAGCCACCGTAGAAAAGCCATCATCTAGAAGCAAAGGATTAATAGCAATAAACAAGAGAAAATAGCTAGAATCAACTCCAAATAAATACTAGAAGATTCATAGCAGCTCGCCCTTATACATGGCAACTAATCTCCAAAGTTACCTCAATTGCAAGCAAGTCAACACCTAAAAAGAAATATTTGAATACAAGACAAGCTCAGAATAAGCTTAGAGAAGTTGAACTAGTAAGCTGAGAAGCACATCACATTATTTCCAATTCCCTACAGCAACATCAGTAACCCACAAAGAGATTTAAGCTCGTTAAGAAGACCATTAGATCCCAGAAACAAAAACAGCTAAAAAATCTAACAAAACAGAAAGCTAAGCATACGAAAAAAATGACAAAATTAGGAGAAAGAGAAAGAAGAGGGAGATAAATAAGACCTGGTATCATGGCGGAGTAGAAGAAAGAGTGATGTGGAAGTCCAAGTTGGATACTTTATTACAAGTAAAATCTCAAACGCAAAAACCAAAAGAAACCAGAAAAAGAAGGGACCTCCTTTATTTTCTTTCTATTTTCTTGCTTCCATACACTTGCTTTCCGTTTTTCTCGAAGATCTAACGGCCAAATTTTCTTACAGAAAAAGGAACCTTTTTTAGGACTTAAGACCTCCCTAAAGAATATGCAACGTCCAAAGAGACCTGCAGGACACCACGGAATAACTAAAGAAGAAAGCTTTCTTTTCTTAAGAAAAACAAGGAACCAAGAGAGAGAGAGAGAGATGATGATGGTGATGTGGTGGGGCGGTGGCGAATGAGAGGGGAGGCGAAAGGAGGAGGTGGAGGTGTGAACGGTGGAGAGAGATTAGGGTTAGAGGAAAGTGGTGGTGACACGTGCGATAATGAGGAATACAGCTGTCAATGTATTACTGGATTAGGTTTTATTCATATAAGATCGGCGAGTCATCATTGACGATTTGACCTTTAACTCGCCCACTCAGTTTTTCTCTTAACTTATTAATTTCATATATCATTAATTATAAACTACTCTATCTAATATAAAATAACAAATTATTAATAATTATTAATAATATAATCATATTTAATATAATTTATTAATGATATTATACATATATAACATAAACATATATAAAATTAAATTATTTTTAATACTTAATTACCAATATTTTTATTAATACATAATTATGAATATTATGTTTAATATGAACTCATTTTAGCAAAATGATGAGTGAAGGGGAAACATAAGATTATTTAATCATTAAGAAATTATAATTAATGTAAATATAATTAATTATATAAAATTATAAATTTATTAATAATATAATAATATATTCTGGTAATGGAATGGTTTGGGGTGGATAAGCAAGAATCCACATGACATTTGTTTCAACTCTAAATATCCAAGAGCTTGAGTGACAGACTTCTGTCTTGTTCGTGAATAAGGTTGTCGTATTGGTGCATAAACAAATCAGATTTCGATTCCACACGGTGTGTATAAGTCAAGGGTAGTTGTGTTCTTGAGAAAGCTAATGATTCCAGAATGAGAATTGTTGCCAGAATTCATCTGGATGCTGTCTAAGGCACAGATTTTTCCCCACCTGACTTAACAGTAACCGAGTACCTAATTTTCCCGCCATTCTGCTGACGTTGGGCTGGATCAAGTTGACGTACTGGGCCAATTAGTTAAATCATGGACCATTAGCACTGAACCAGAGGCAGCCCTGCAGCCATATTCGGCTTTTGTAAGAACCAACGTGATGAAATTGATAGTAATCAATCATTCATGAATGAACAGATTAAGCCATACAACCACATGCTCTTCACGCATAGCAAGTGGATTCAGGAGAAATGATTTATTTTTCAGCCGAATGGTTGGTTAATATGATATGAAAATCTTTATAATCAAGTAATCAGGTCCAACTTCTAAGAGTGAAAGGTTTCAGACCCATGATGGTTCTTAGTGAAACAGAAAATGGGTTGCAATATTCAAGAATTTAGGGTGACTAAAAGAAGAAGATGAATGGGAAAAAAAGAGAGAAATGGGTGGTAAAGTTGGTTATCTTTTAGTAGTTGGGAGATTGCTGCCATGCCAAGTGTTCGGGGGAAGTAGTTGGTCGTCCATTTTCTGAGTCACTTTTTATCTTTAGTGTTTAGATACGACTACATCAACACAACATCTTAACAATATACCTTTCATCAAATATGTCCCTCTTTTTTGTCATCTATCCATTTAGGTGGTGAAATTCCTCTGACATTCCACTCTATATATATGTATATTATTCTTAAAATTATCAATTTATCAATGATATTAATTTTTTTTATCATATTAATGGTTAATTTTAGAAATATAATAAAATTTATATATATATTTACATTTCATGTAAAGTGGGTATTTACATATAAAAATACATTAGAAGTATATAAAGTTATTAACCAACTTCATCTAACAATATCAATTTTTAAGTTAAATAGCTTATTTACAACTAAAAGACGAGATTGAATTGGAAGATTTTCGATAACAATTGATTACATTAAAGATTACCCTCCCAAAGTCTATAGTCCAGATAAAATGTCATGCAATGAATGTAATGCTAAAAGAAGATGAGTTTTTGTTTAGGGTGGTTGTGTTTTGGTATATGTATAATTTATTTGATCAAAATTAAGTGAAAAAGACATAGTAATAGTGGGCTGTCTTATCTTGCAATGTCATTAGCATCAGGAGCTAAGCTTTCCAATTCATGCAAAGCCACTGAAAAAGAAGGGTTTCCAACACTAGTACAAAAAAGAAGACCAATAAGCTGAACATGTTACACCTATACACATTCTAGCACTATGTTTTCCTTTCAATATTACCAGGGGGGGGGGGGGGGGGGGGGGGGCGGGGCGGGGGGGGGCGGGGGGCGCGGGGGGGGGGGGGGGGGGGGGGGGGGGGGGGGGGGGGGGGGGGGGGGGGGGGCGGGGGGGGTGTGGGGGGGGGGGGGGGGAGGGGCCGGGGGGGGGAGGGGTGGGTGGGGTAGGGGGGGGGGGCGGGCGGGGTGGGGGGGGGGGGGGCGGGGGGTGGGGGGGTGGGGGGGG